>KL647290.1:1155258-1237536 GCA_000727475.1 Sarcocystis neurona | reverse complement strand
ATGCACCACAAAAGGAGTCTTTGTGTAGAATGCAAGCGTATCCTCTGTAGGTCGCGTTCAGGAGGTTTTTTTTTAAAATCAGTGCGCTCTGTGGGTTACGTCTGTGTGTGGCTGCGGGTTGCTGGATAAGAAATGTAAGTAAGCGTGCCGTGTATGTATAGCTCGGCGTCGGTGACGGGTGGGTTTCAGTTGTAGTGTGTAAGTGTCTTATGACAGCTGAGAATGCTTTGCATGCATATGGGACTTACGTCCCTCTATGTAGTGTACGTACGCCGCCACAGCGGAGAGATGTGCGACCCTTTTGAGATGTCAGTTCGAATAGCTGCGCGTCTTGATTCATTTTCCTTGTTGTTTCGCATTGTTCTTCCCTCCCGTCTCCAGCACATTCTTTTTTTTTCCGGAAATCTGTCTCCCCCCCTTCTTTAAAATTCTGGATGAGCGGTGTACGTACGCTTGATTCCAGGAGATCCTCACTGCGCAGTGAAGCCACAATTCCGACTAGCTGCCCTGCTGCTGCCCGTTCGGCCGCTGCTTGTGCTGCTGCTGTTGATAGTGACGCCTCCGCCCCTGCTGCAGTTGCCGTCGCTCTTTTCCTTGCTGCTAGCGCCGTGCTCCCGTTTGTCTTGCAGCGGTCCTTGCTCCTCCTGGTGTGTATCTGCACGTTGCGTGCCGCTCCTCTTGTAGCTTCTTGTATGTCCTACTGCTGCGGCTGCTGCTGCGGCTGTTACCGCTGCTATTTTTGCTGCTGCAGCCACTTTTCTGTTGCTGCTTTTGTGTGCGAATTTTTTCTCTCCGCTGCGTGTGTTTTCGCCTCCGCTGCTGCATCACTCGTTCAAGCAACTGCGCGGCTTCTCTCTTGCGGCACGCCGTTGTTATCGCTGCGCCAGACGTGCTTCTCTTTTCCTGACTTGCAGCTTCCTGTTTTCGTTTCCTCGCTGACTGCCCGCCGTCTCTCGTGCGCGTCTCGGCACTTCATGTGCTTGTCGTGTTGCTTACTATCTCACTCACTTCGTTTTCGTCCGCATCTGCATCTTCTTCTCCGGCTTTTCCCTTTTCTTTTTGGTGCCTCTGTTTTCCCTTCTCATTCTTGCTTTTCGTTTCCTTCTCCGTCGCACTGCTCTGCCTCCCGGTAGTATCCAACTTCTCCGCATTTAAACACCGGTGCCTTTCACCTTTTCATGTTTTGTTATTATCTGACTCCCTGTCACAGTCCTCGCATCCTTATTTCTCTCTCGCTTTCCCTCTATATGTATCTCTGGTGTTGTGTGCGCGGGGGCGCAGGCTACGTCGCGAACGAGGCTTCGCTGACGACTTTGGGACAGCTGCTGCCGCAGCTGCACATCTTTTCGGACGAGAAGAATCACGCGTCGATTATCGCGGGGATTCGTGGGGCGAAGAACTGCAGCAAATTTATCTACCGTCACAACGACCTGCAGCACCTGCGACAGCTGCTGCAGCAAGCCCCGGCCGGGGTCCCCAAGCTGATCGTTTGCGAGAGTCTGTACAGTATGGACGGGAGCTTCGCGCCGCTCTCTGCGATCTGCGATGCAGCGGCGGAATTTAACGCGCTCACCTACGTTGACGAAGTACACGCCGTCGGGCTCTATGGAGCCTCAGGTGGCGGCGTCGCCCAGCAGCTCGGCGAGCAGCTACGCGTCGACCTCATCAACGGTAACCCTCCCGCAGAATACGCACGCGACGACGGGGACGCAAAGAGAAAAGGCGAATAGGAAGGGAAGAAGAGGAAGAGGAAGAAGAGGAAGAGGAAGAAAAGGAGGAGAAAGAGACGCAGCGGAAACAGCAAGTGGCGAAGACAGCAGACAGCAGCTGCAGACCAAGACTGCAACGGCGAAGATAGCACACGACGCCGACAGCACAACAGCAGCTGCTGTTGTCCCGAGGCGAGACCGCACATGCAACGCAGACCCAAAACGAGCAGCAGCAGCGTTTCAATTAAACTGATAGGGTCAACTCCCAGGAGCATTTCTATGTGCCTATTTATCGGAATACAAAATAAACATATATATACACATATGTATGTGTGTATATGTATGTATATATATATATATGTGTGATATCCATACATATATTTGTATGTGTAGACACCTTTGTCCATATACAGGTGCACCACGTGTATGGATTGCGGAGCAGCAAAGGGCGCCAGATATATATACGTAGAAGCACATGTATATATGTGTTTATTTACCGGAGGGAAGCCGAAGGATTAGATCGATTTCTGTAGACTTTTATTCCTTTGTACGTAGCGGAAAGAAGTAACGGTTTTGCGTGTCCATATCTGCCGAAGTGCATATAAATATATATGTATATATGTATATGTATACATAAATGTGTATGTATACGTGTTACTCGAAGTAAAATGTAGGAAGGAGTTACAGGGGGACTGACACGAGAAGCAGGAGGGAAGAGCATCTTGCAGAAGTGAATCTAGAGCAGCAGCTTGTTCTGCCGCAGCGTAAACATATATACTCATGTATACACATATAAATATATATCTGCGTTATCAAATATATATATATATATATGTACACAAGCGCATACACACGAATATATCTATTTAGGTGTAGATTTATGTGTCCCGTGAGATAGAGACAGTCAGAGAGAGAAAGAGAGAGAGAGGGAGACAAGGGGAAATCTACGGAGATTTATGTGAGGCGATATACGGATCCATCTGTATATCTGCACTTGTACGTATATTTGTATGTACGTGTGTATGTGTACACTGATAGGCAGAGAGGAGGACAGATAATGTATGTGGAGAGCGGAGACACAGAGGCAGGCACGTACGTCTGCATACGAGTAGAGAGAAAAACAGAACAAGGTAGAACTTTGTATATAAACATATGTGGGTTTACTTATTTAGAAATATTCACTTGTAGAGAGATAGAGAGAGAGGGAAAAAAAAGATATACGTAGATGTATTCACGTGTGTACATGTAGCGAAGAAAGGGAAGAGGTATACGGAATAAAGTACACATTCATATACATAGAGAGAGAGGACAGATAGTGATCGACACATTTGTATATGTGTGTACGTGTATATATATATAGAGAGAGAGAAGAGATAGGGATCCACAGATAGAAATCGACAAAGATCCACAGATGTGTGTATATATATATGCGTAGAGAGGGAGAGGGGACAGATAAAGATCCATATATCTATCTATATGTCTATGGAGAAAAACGTAAGTATATATATATATAGGAAGAGAGAGGGGAAAGAAGAGAATTTCAAGTTTATGTGTAGAATATCTGTGTGTGTGTGTTAGGTTTTTTGATGGAATGTGGGATGCGATTTTGTGCGTAGGGACGTTGGCGAAGGCGATCGGAGTGTTCGGTGGATACATCGCTGGGAAGGCGACTCTGATTGATTGCATCCGTTCTTACGCATGTAAGTTCCTTTTTCACTTCTTTTTGTTTCTCTGCTGCTCCTCCCCACGTCTTCTTCCGCATTCTTCGGTTCCCACACAAAAAGACGAGCAGCGTGTGGCACACAGAGTAGTCGACGACCACTCGCTGCAGCTGAACGTGTGTGTGTGGGTGTGTGTGTGTGTGTGAAAGTCCAGGGCAGGAGTGTACGCAGTACATCTTTTGCTGCTTCCCCCGTGTCTGCTGGTGTATATACACGTCATACACGACACAAACGGACTTCACAAGTAGACAGAGAAAAAGAAAAAAAGTGAGAAAGTAAGAGAGAGCGACAGAATGGTGTGCAAAAGTAAACACACACATATATATATGGGAGAGATAAACAGCCGGACAGCGTCGTCCGTAGAGACGGATGTATACGACTCTTCGTTGATAATGTAGGAGTGCTTTGATGCGAAGGTTGAAACACATGTTTCCAGCTCACGCCGCCGTATTGAACATATGCGCACCTACACTGGGGTACATATATATGTATATGTGTCTCGCTTTCTCTCTGTGTCTCTCGATATAGATATACGTTTGCGTCTCCTTGTTGGAGTGGCTACTCTTTGTAAATAAATGTATGCAAGTGGATTACACGTGTGCCGGCCAAAAGTCAACAGCGCCATCTCTGCGAAAGTTAGAGTCGCTGTGCATGCACGCGGACGCATATGTGTGTGTGTCTGTCTCATGAAGAGGTGAGGAGTGCGTGTCTCGTCTCAGTGCTTCCGCCGCTGTCTCCAGGCCCCGGCGTCTCTTGTCCCACCGGTAGGGGCCGGTAGGCAAGGGGGGCCTTTTTTCTCTTTTGCGTCGTCGAGTTTACTGCGTGCTGCGCGCGTCTGCCGTCTGTCGAGGTTCGTGAAGTGCAGCTGGCAACGCCGCAGTGTTGTCGCTGCGCAGCGGCGTTGCTTCTCTTCCTGTACCAACAACTTCGCTTCCCCGCTGTGTCGCGTAAAAAGTCCTCGCGGATGCGGTTTTTTCTGTTCTTTGCCTTCCAAGTCCTCTTCTTTTTCTCCTGCATCTTTTCTTCGTCGTTCCGTCTCACTTTGCGGGGTCCGCCGTTTTTGCGTCGCGTCACCTGCACGTGCACCCCGCTTGCTGCGACTTGCTGTCTTCAGCACGTGGCTTTCTTCTCCGCTTCTTGGTCTTTGCCGTTTCTTGGCGTTTCTCCTCTTACCCTTCCCTGGGCTTCTCGTACGACTTCAACACGATCTAACCTTCTTTCTCTTCTACGTAATCGTCTTCACCCACCTCTTCTTTAGTCTTCTCGGCCTTTCCCTTTTTTCCCTTGACTGCAGCGGGCTTCATTTTCACCTCGTCGATTCCCCCCGCCGTCGCCGCGGCTGCTTCGGCCTCCATCCGGCACCTTCGGGCTTCTGCGTACGTCTGCCTCTCGCAGCTGCCTACTTTTTCTCTCTTCACCACACAAATGTTTGTATATAGGTGTCAGTATTTGTCTGGACGTGTATATTAGAAAGAAACGTGCGTCTCGAAGCAGCCCGATATACCTGCTGGTATCTGTGTGCACGTCTAGCTGTGAGGGCTTCACATACATATATATAAATGTGTGTGTGTGTGTGTGTGTGCATATATATATATATATATGCGTCTGTACATATATAACAGTAAGGGATCTACATACGTTTACATATATATATATGTATACAAATGTGTATATATTATGTAAGTGAGTGTGTACATATATAGCTGTAGTGGATTTATACACATGTGTGTATATACAATTGTGTGTATATATAAAAGTGTGTGCACATATACATCTGTGAGGGATTTATGTACATACGTTCAAGTGTGTGTATATGTATCTGAGTGTGTGTATGCATATAGCTGTGAGGGATTCATCATATATGTGTGCATATATATGTGTGAATGTCTGTCTGCGTGTGTGTACGTCGTGTCCTTAATGTAAGGAAACACGCGCCTCGGAACAGCCTGTGCCTTTTTCAAGAGATATGTACTTGCAGGGGTAAGATGCAAATTTGTATATATGCACTTGTATATGTGTAACTATGTGTGTGGATGTGCTCACACATGTATGACTTACAAGAAAACAAATCCTGGACGACGTTTTCTGCTGTCTTCTTCTCTTTGCCTTTTTGTACTCCTCTTTCTGCTGTCCCTTCTCTTCCTCTTTCTCCTACTATTTCTTCCGTCTCCTCTCTCTGTTTTCCACGCTTTTTCCGTTTTCTTCTCCCCCCCCCTGTCGCTCTCCCTGTCCTGTTTTCGGTGATCTCTCTGTCTTGTTCTTTCTGTATCTCTCGCTTTTTCCACGTGCATATACGTGGCACCGAATTTCGCCACGTGTACTCGTGGTGGAGTCACCTACTTGGACGAGCACCCCCGGCCTACGTGTGTCTGTTTGCATGCGTCTACGTTCCCGTGCTGCGCAGCCCTGCGCCCTTTTCTGCTTGAGCAAACAGACACACAGACGCATAGGTGGGCCTCCCGCTATGACTGTATCGGCGGGGCACCCGGGGATGAATCGTATACACTTGACTGTGTAGCTAACACAGCCGTAGTTGGTATACGTGTGCTTGTGGTGGATAAAAAATGCGAGTGTGGGGCAGTTGAGACACCTCTACGTGGGGGGGGGGGGGGGAGAAGCGGCTCCGGCGGGTTTGAACCGCGTCTGTAGATGTGTCTACGCGCGTCTTTGCCCGGCGTCTGTGTCTCTCGTAGGAATGCGAGCCCGTTTGTGTGTGTGTTTGTCTGCCTAAGTGAAATGCATGCGCATGCGTCGTAGACACAGAGCTGCACAGCAGTGCGGCCTTGTGTTTGTGTGTGTGTATGCGTTTGAAAGGCAGCAGGGGCATGGGGGAAGGGGTTCAACGGTGCCGCTACTACTCGCGTTATCTGCTGCTGCCGACGCTTGCGTGTAGAGGCGCGATTTTTTCGCCTCCACGTAACCGTCGGCAACGGCTACAATCTAGCCGCTGCGCCGCCTGGCAAAGAAATAGAAGAGGAGTATGCATATGTATATATGTGTTGATGTATACTTATATGTGTGTAAATGGGTGATACGTGCAACGTGCTCGTATCATGTGTATTTATATGTGTATGTATGCTTATGTGCGGCCGCTTCGTCTTACTTTGCGTGACGAGGTCGTCGGCCGAAAAGCTTTTATCCCGCTGCTGCTGTTGCGTCTTCAGGAGCTTGTCTGTGCTGCTCGGTGTGTCCACGTTTGTGTGTACGAGTGTATTTGTATGTATGTATGTGTGTATGTATGTATGTATGTTATGTATGTATGTATGTATGTATTTGTATGTATATGTATGTATTTGTATGTATGTGTATGTATGTATGTATGTATTTGTGTGTGTGTATGTATGTATGTGTATGTGTGTATGTCTGTATGTGTATGTATGTGTGTATGTGTATGTATGCATGTATTTGTATGTATGTATGTGTATGTATGTATATGTATGTATGTATATGTATGTATGTATATATGTGTGTGTGCGTGTACATGCGTATGTGTAAGTGTATATGTGTGTGTGTATATGTGTGTCTGTGTACGTGTTTGTATGTGTGTTTGTGTGTGTGTGTGTGTATGTGTATGTACATGTGTGTTTAAGTGTGTGTATGTCTGCATGTATATACGTGTGGGTACATATGTGTGTGCGTGTATGTGTGTGTGTGTGTACATGCGTGTGTGTATGTATTTGTGCCTGTCTGCATATGTTGTGTGTGTATATATATATGTCTGTGTGTGTATGCTGTTGAATTTGTGTTTCTTTTGTAGGGTGGAGCGATGCGTGCAACAGGTCCGCGTGGCTCAACTGAAACAGCTGCTGCGAGCCAGTGGCTTCCCTTTGTTCGAAAACAGCAGCCACATAGTGCCGGTGTTGGTGGGCTGTCCTAACGCATGTAAAGCTGCCTCTGACCTCCTTCTCGCTGATCATCAAGTAAGAAAGTGGACGCGCCACGCTCTGCTGCTGCAACTGCTGCTGTCATTGCTGCTGCTGCGGCTGCGCGGGCAGCGCCCGCAGACTGCTAGCAGCAGGGGCGGCGCCGGTGCCCGAAGGCGAGAGAGGGACGCGCCGTCCGGCAGAAAAAGTTGAGGGACAGACAGCGTCGGCCGCTGCGGGACTGCGCGGCAAGCAAGAGTGAAGAGAAAAAAGGTGGCAGCTTTGGAACAGCAGCGTGACTGGTACAGAAGAGACAGTGCCCTTCAGTGCACGGGGACCAAGCAGTGCAGTGTGCCGTATGGTAGGAAATTCTGCCAAAAAGTCGGTCGAGTAACATATCTGTGCATGTACACATATGTTCCTATATGTATGTGAGAGGGGGAAGGCGGGTGGTCGGAGGTGATGCATGCACAAGTGTGGGTCTGTGTCATTCTGGTGTATATTTATACCTGTGGAAATGTTTATGGAAGTCAAGAATATATTAAGTATCCATCCTGATGTGTACGTCGCACAGAGAGCTACGTGGAGGGATATCCAAATCTGCCACACGTAAATACATGTACACGTATACCAGGGTGCACATTCAAGTACTTGTGAGTCACATTAATACATATCTATACACGTTAGTACATACATATATGTCACAGTGAACATACATTATGTATATATATATACGTATGTATACATATGTGTGACATATATATGTATATACAAGTACGTAAATGTCCCACTGATACAAATATATATATGTACATACATATACGTATAAACGCATATTTGCACAGATATATGTATATGCATGGATGTGACATAGATACAAATATACACATATATGCCGCATTGATATATACAGTAGTATAAACGTGTCTACAGAGATATCTTAGACATATGTGTCACGCTGATATATATATGTGTGTGTATACATCCACAAATATACATACACGTATATATCACCTTTATATATATATGTATATATTCTCGATCTGTGGACGTCCTGGTTCAAAGTTGTTCATATGTGCAAACAGAGAAGCAGAGAAGCAGGCGTTCTGGTAACTGGTAGACGTTCGTGCAAACCGAGTTTGAATACGCATGCATGTGTGTGTAGCAGGCAGCGGCCCACGTAGGCGACAGCAACACAGGGTAGCGGGGACAAAAGTAAATACGGAAGACTGCGCTGTTTTTTGTGAAGAGACGGATCGGCGGCTGCAGCAGCTGTTGCTGTACCGAGTCTCGCGCCTGGTTCGGCTGCGGATGCTGGCTTTTCAGGTGTACATACAGCCGATCAACTACCCCACAGTGCCGCGTGGGACGGAGCGACTGCGCATCACTCCCAGTCCGCTGCACACGTACAACGACATTGTTAATCTCGTTTCTGCCTTGAAGCAGGTTAGCGTTTGCAGCCGTGTCTCCCCGCACTTTTCCTCTTTCTTTGTGAATTCAATCTCAGCATTTGTCGTCACGACGTTTAGACAAATGTGTGAGAATGGATGGAAGGATGTGTGTATCAACGGACATACTCACTTAAACATGCGGGTGAGTACGTGGAAGTTGTAAGTGACGGGTGGCGCATGGTAGCCACAGGTGTCGTGCGCTTCATGCGCGAGGATATTCGTGATGGAAATGAGTACGGGGACACGATGGACACGAATTGCTGCTGTTGGCAATATCGCTCTTGCTCCCAGCCCGGCAGTGACACGCGATGCGTGTATGTATGTATATGTATGTATGTATATGTATGTATGTGTATGTATGCATATTGATGTGCAGCTCGAGAAGTGATGAGACATAATATTAAGAGAAAGAGAGACAAATGGATGTGCTAGGTGCATACCCGCCTCAGAGAAGTTCTCAAGTGTGCGCACTGTGTGCTTGGAGACAGGGCTTCTATTAGTTTGCGTCTTTGCTGTAGACATTTATACTTACGCAAGTATATATATATATATATATATGCGGAAAGAGGAGAGCAGCTCCATTGGTGGAGGAGATAAATACTTTATTGGGTGCTCGTACAGGCGAAGTACGTGTGTGCTGACATTTCAGAACTGCTGCTGCAGCAGTATTCTGAGGTTCGGGAAGTAGACGGGCTTGTAGTGTACGTACCGCCGAAGGCGTGTTTGCTGAGTTTGCACTTGACTGTTCTGCAGCGTGGGAGAGAGACTCATGGCGTCCGTACGTACACTTGAAGTGCGTTTTCTTGGCGAGTCGTGTCAGTGTTCGGCAGTGTGAAATAGAGACGTGTGTGGTGTACGTACACCCAAAGTGTGTGTGACCACGTGCTGAGGGCTTCAAGAGGACGTGTATGCACCGCGCTCAGACGCGAGGCGAAGATTGCGTTTTCTTCTGGAGGTTTATCAGAAATCACGCCCATTCCTGTTACTTCCACTAGCAATCTTAGCAGGTCTTTTTACCCCTGCTTTCGCGACCGTTTCTTCTTCGAAAGTTCATCTCTCTGACGTCGTGCCTGCACGTGGCAGAGTGACTCTAAGTTTATCTGAATAATATGTGAACACAGAAACTGACGACCAAGAAAAGTACGAAGGGGGAGTCCGCATAAGGGAAGGTCCACACAAAAAAGCAAAGGCGTGGAAATTTGATTTGTTTCGGCAAAGTTTTCCATCTTCTGCACTGCGCTTTCCTTACAGGTCCTCTCTGCTCTTACCACTACTACCATTACCACTACTAGTTTTCTATTTCTGTCATTTTTCCTGCTATTCCCAATCGCCCTACTAGCGTCAGAACTAGTGCTGCAACCAGGTCTACTATGAGTCGCGTAGTACTACTAATACTACTACTACTATTCCTTCTACTACTATTACCGCGACCATCACTACTGTCTAATTTGTTTCGCCCGCCAAAGTCTCATCTTCCAGTACTGCTCGCATTGCTCTGCTGCACGTGTGCGTCACAGCCTGGTGATTCCTCCTTCGCTGCTTTTGCCTGCCCTACGTCATCACTTCTGTTCACGTCCTGCACTGCCTCAGCTTAAGTCTTGTCCACCTGGCCCTACAGGCGTACGAGCTTCTCGCGCTACTATTACCAACAGAAGTTCTCCTTCCACTACCAGCAGCGTCACACATATGAGTCCGAGCCGCCCTGTCTTGACCTACTCAATAGTGCTAGTTCTGCCAATGACAGCACTGCAAGCGGAGCCGTCGTATTACTCCGTTATTAGCGATGCAGAGATTTCCACATCACTGCGAAGTGCCATAGTTACAGAGAAGCAGGTTTCGCCAGTAAAGAGAGTCTCGTGTTGAGCAGAAGGACGCTGCGACGCCCAGCTCCGGCGACGAGGACTCTTCCTTTACCGGGTTGTTGCTAGTGTGTACAAGGAAGCAGACGGTGTCCTGAGGAGGATACTAAAAGCGAGAAAAAACTGTCAGAACTTGTGGCTGTTCCGCTGTCGGCGTGCCCTGCTGCACAGACAGTGCCGTAGAGAGATAGCTGCGCGGCGCCGCGTGAGACGGTTTCGTCGCTGCTGCTGCGGAGTTGCTGGTGTACACGGGAAAACTTCTGAATAAAAGATCCACCACACAGTCGCCGACTTATTACAAAAGTGCTCAAGAGAACTTCTTGTCTACTTCCTGCGGCCGCTCTTCTGCTGCCAGGTGCCTTCTAGAAGTGTACGTACGCCCGGTGGTTGTATTCGTGAAGGACGACTGCTGCAGAGGCTGGAGTGAACTGACGAGGGGAACCGTGAGACGAAGAAGCCCCGAGACTGAAAGCGTTTTTGCCCGGCCAGACACGTGTAGACGGCGTGCTTTTCTGGTTCACGTACGCCGGCTTGCTGCAGGCGTGAGCGATACCACTGTTGTTTTTGCGGCAACAACAGGTGTTAGTGCCCTTTCGTCAAGAGAACGAAACTGTTTCGATAAATGCAGTGTCTTCCTCAGTTCTCGTGTAAATGACTGCTGCTGCGGCCCGCTACCTCACTCAGCTGCAAGAGAGAGATAGTTTTCTGGGTGTACGTATGGACTCGCTGCTGCTGCTGCGCTTGTCCTGCAGGTGTGGAAGACCCTCGGCCTGCGCATGGCGCGTGACTTCGGTGAATGGCAGGGTTCCGAGAAGTTGGAATCCACAGAGTACAGCACGTCGTTGAACTCTGCTGCTGCGGCAACAGAAGCGAGACTCAGCTGCTCGACTGCAACGTCAGTCGCGGTGAAGGCGTACCCTGCAACAACAAAGATCAGTTCTGCAACAGGTGGAACGGCAGTGGCATCAGAAGAGACACGCGCTGCAGCAGGTGCCAGAGCGGCTGGGGGATTAGATACCGAACCAGTACCGTCAACATCGGCGGCTGTGCAGACGGCAACAGCAACAAGCGCAGCAACAACAACAGAAGCAGCAGCAGCCCCGACAACAACAGCGGCGCCGACAGCAGCAGCAGCAGCAGCACGGACAACGACGACACCGGCAACAGCAATGTGGCCGATTGTTCTGAATGCCGCGGTGAGTTTTCCAGGCGCCTTGCAGCAACAGGGAGCCGCCCGGGAGCATGTGCTCGCCGCAGCCGTGCAGCAGTGTGGAGCGACACCAGCAGAGCAAGTCGCATTGCTGGGACGACAGTTCTTCTTCTCCCACCGGCAGCCGGCGCAGCAACGGGAACACCCTGTCGACGCTTTACGCAGGAAGCATCACGAGCAGCTGCAGCGACTGCAGCAGCAGCGAGAGCAGCAGCGACAGCTGCTTCAGCCGCAGCAGGAGCTCCGAAGTCCGCACGTGGATTTGACACAGGGACTGGGAGTGTCTGCAAAGGAAGTGGCGGAGAGGCGCAGCCACAGCAACACGAGCAGCAACACCCCATGTCACAGCAGCAGTATCAATAGCACTGGACCACTTGCCGTAGCGCGCTCTTGTTCGAATTCCTTTGCGACTCCGAGCAGCCCCCTTGGTCTGAACGAGTCAGGAAAGACTGTAGCGCCTTCTGCTGCGTAGTTCTGCTGGCTAGTGGCAGTGCACGCACTGGCGCAGCGCAGCGCCGCCGGCGCACAACAATGCGACCACCTTATTCGGCGGTGCGTACAGCGCATTTCTATTGTTCGCACGGAGCAGCATCGCCTAGCTCCTACGCATTTTGCACTGCGGTAGCAAATAACCTGCCAAGTGGCAGTGACTTCGACACGCTGCAGGGACGCCGGAGAAATCCAAGTTGCCAAAGTCCGACCCACCCTTCCCACCAAAAATACACACACACACACACACAAACACACATGCATACAGACACACCACTGTGTCAAGGGCGTGCAGCCGCAGAAGCTGTGCGCTGCCGGTGAGCAGGTGTCTGTACCTATGCAACCTCCGAGAACAGCAGCTGTCTACACCTGCCCGCCGTACACAGGAAGCTCTCGTACGTGCGTCTGCAGGGCGTCCAGATGGCATTGCCTTGCGAGCGCAGACGCGGGCTGGCTGTCGTGGTGTGCGTGAAGCTGAGAGGCCGCAGTTACTGTATATATGTGCGCAGTGCGCCACAATCTCTCAGTTTGAATTCTACCCCCAAAGCGTACGCGTGGATATCAGCTCGGTACTGTTTCTGTTGTGCCAGGTTCGTAAGTTCGGTAAGCTGTAGTACTTCAGGTCCATAGCAGTTCTATTCTTTGCCCACCATTGTGACCTGTTGATTATCTTTTTCCTCCGTTTCGGCGGAGGCCAGAGGGTAGTAGTGTCTCCCGGTGGTTTGCACACCTACGCGAATATGTGTATGCAGAAACGTACAGGTGCTTAGACCCACCCACCCACCCACACACACACACACACGTACGTGAAACTGCCACGTAGACGTCGGTTGGCAGCTGGAAAGCCATTTTGTTCATTCAGGTTGAATGTTCAATACCCGTTTTACGGATTAACCTTTTTTCCAACTTCGTATGTGCTGGAGCAATGACATAGTCGGCCTTTTGTTTGTAAATGGAGAAGCGGGTGCAGACAGTACCCCCGGCAGACACACGTAAAGAAGTGCACACGTAGACAGACGTGTGTGCGCCTTTCTTCCAGAAGTACTACCCGTTCGTGTTTTGATCGCGCGTGGGCGGCGCGTTCCGGTTTTTGCATATGCGTTTACTCACGGGGATATAAGAAGAGGCGCACCACAGCGACACGCGGCTGTCGAAATATTTCACTGACATAGGACTTTGTCAAGCAGCAGACCTTCCTGCAGGGGTACAGTGGCAACAACGCCGCGAAAACCGAAGCAGTACACAATGGCGAGTGCGCGTGAAACAAGAGGCGGGTCTGCCCGCTGCGCTGCCCGACTGACGCGCTTGTGCTGGATGTACCGCCCGAGGTAACGCGAGTTTCTTCTCAAAAATTTGAAGAGCTGACGAGGATGTCCACCTCGTCGTCCTTCGTTGTGGGAAAGAAGAAAAGACCCCCTGCTGTCTTCCAGGCATTGTGAGCGCCCGCTTTGCAGCAGTTGCGGCTACTCTCCTGTGCTCCTTCATCTGCAACGAGCACGCAGGCGGAGCGAGTTGGTGACTCGTCGCGCTTTACCGCGGTCCACAGGGAGTTCTGCGGATGTGCACGCTGCAGTCGGTTCTTCGACACGTATAGACATTCGGACATGCGTGCATACATATGGGTGCACAGATACATCCATTTGTATGCAAACCTTTGTCTATGTGCAGACGTTGTGCCCGCCTATACAAATACGTATGTGTATACACAGATACACCTTATTGTATGTAGACGTTTGTCTGCGTGCAGAACTTGTGCCCGCCTGTAAAAGTACACATATATTTACATATATGTATAAATATGTATACACAGATATACCTATTTGTATGCAAACATTTGTCTATGTGCAGACCTTGTGCCCCTTTGTACAGATACATATATATATATATACATATATGTGCAAAGGTACATCTATTTGTATGAATACATTTGTCTATGTGCAGACATTGTGCCCGCCGCTTTGGGAGTTTGTATTGCGTTTACTGCTGTATTGTCCCTTCATCACTGGTACGCGTGACTCCGAACGGATAACTTTATTGAAGAATTGCCGGACTTCCGCAGCGGAGAGCAAGCTGTCTTTGGTAAAACACAGAAATCCTAGCTAGTGCATGGCTGAGGAGAGCCTGCTCCGCTGAAGTGCTCGCACAAATAATTTTTGAGCTGGTGCTGCTGTCATTTCATCAGGCGAAGGCATGTACACGTATATATGTGCGTACTCGTGCAGAAAGGCACGGAGAGATAGTACACGTTTTCTTATTTTGCGTGTAGGTCCATCTGTTGACGTATACATCTCCATTAAGTGAAACTGCGTTGTACACAACGACGTATATTGTGCATGCACCTGTGTCACGTGTGTACAGGTGAATATACACCTAGAGATGTATTACCCCGCTACATATATATGTATATATATATACACGTGTGTACGCACGGAGATACATTATGTGGATACACGTATGCACTTACACGTATTAAATGCGTGCCAGGCACCATGCTAGGCGCATTGTGTGCACACGTATATGTATAAATATGTGTACGTATTTACACAGATGCACATGTATGTGCACATGCGTATACACGTATACGTATCTATTTGTGGACAGGAGGCCGCTGCCGCCACGCACGGGCGTGTGCAGTTCCGTAGGCGTACCAGCATCTGGCGACAGGCCGGTTGCTTGTACGTGTTTGCCTGGCTTCTTCCAGGCCCGCCCCGAGCGAGCCGAGACACTTCAATTTACACGCAAACAGATACGCAGAGGATGACGCACAAGTAAACATGTTGAGGGGGCAAGCGCAGCATGCAGACACGTAGACACACATATGTTAGGTGCTTTGTAGCAGCCACAGCTTCCACTAAACGTTCCTTTCACGCCGATTACGGACGTGTGTCTGTACGGACCAGCACTGCTGATAAATCACTGCGCACAGTGCCACTCCCCTGTTGTACAGAGAAGTACATTTTCACGGTGTATAAAGACGGATGGGCAACGGAGGCATCCTTCATGTCCTGGGGAATACCCTCCTTTTGCCGCGTAAGCTGTGAGATTTCACTCAGCGTATATTGCCAGGGTGTTCCCACTTCTTTCAAAGAATTGAGGTGACAAAGGAGTCCTGGGATGAGCTGCGAGGTCTACCTGTTTCTAGGTTCACCTTTCTGCACGTAAAAGTCCAGGGTTTCAATCACCAGGCAGGGCTATTGAGCTACACTGTTGCTACGTGTGGGACTAAGAAGGAATTTTGTCGGGGGGACTTACGCGTGCGTGAGGATTCACTCATGCACACGCAAGTGTGTAGTAGACAGCGAGTTTGGCCCCTGTACACACCGGGCGACTACCTTGCTTACATCACCTAGTTAGGTGATATAGGCACGTGTGTGTGTCCCTCCCTATAAATGAAAACACGTATGTATATATATATATTTATCCGAGTAGGAGTAATGGCTGTGTGTACGCACCTGCATCCTAGCTGAAGATAAAATACATGTATATACGTGAAGGCGCCTATGCAGAAAAACTAATGCGACACTTCGCCAGCAAAGTTGCCCAGTCCATGCGGAACAGGGTCGCGTGTGCGTTGTGATTGAGAGTAGTTCCTGCTGCTATTGCTGCTGTGATTGCTGCTGCTAGGGTGCCGCTACTGCTCCTGCTCAATGGTTGCTGCCGCTGCTGACCTTCGGTAGCGTCTACCGACAGCGGTCTTTTGTCTGGTGGTCGGAATCGCGTCGAAGAGTAATACAGCTTCACCAGGAGCAGGGGCGGAGCTGCAGCGAAGGTGTAGTACCACCGTCCGGGCAGCAGCCGCAGGAATGATATAGGACACTTTACCGGGGCACGGCATACCACAAAGAGCATTACTGATGTGTACAGGGTCGTAGCAGCAGCAGCAACAGCAGCACTGCAGTCTGCACAGAGCAGCTGCAGCGGCAGCAGCATTACTAGTCGTACTACTTCGACTAAGACCGTAGAAGCAGAACGGCGGGACAAGCACGCAGCTGTAGCACATCGCCAGCCACACACGGGCAGCGGCAACAGTAGTGCCTAACGTTCGCCCACGCAGCAGTCATCAGCGGAGCTGAAGCAGGCAGCGGAGAGCTGAAGCAGGCAGCCGGAGAGCTGAGGAGACGTGAAGCAGACAGCAACACACCTGAAGCAGGCAGCAGCAGAGCTGAAGCAGGCAGCAGGAGAGCTGAAGCAGGCAGTAGCAGAGCTTAAGTAGGCAGTAGCAGGGCTGAAGCATGCAGCAGCGGAGCTGAAGCACCAGAGCTGAAGCAAGCAGCATCAGAGCGGAGTCAAGCAGCAACAGAGCTGAAGCACTCACTGGAGGGCTCCAACAGCAGCAGAACTGCAGCGGGTTCAACGCTACAGCTACGCCAGCAGGCAGCTGAAGCACAGCCAGCACCTCGCGACGTCAGCCGAGCAGCAGGAGCACCCAATTCCGCAGGAGCACTTGCGTCACAGCAGGAGCAGGCGAACAGCAGCAGTAGCAGTGTAAGAGCAGTAGTGAGCGCAAACAGGGGCACAATTCGGCAGCGCAGCAGCAGCGGTTTTGTCGCCTCGGTACATCTGTGCCGCTCCTCCGGAGTGTGTAGTACGGCACCACCGTGGAAACACCGGAAGGTAGACCGAGACGTGCATGGAAGGTAGCAGCAGCAGGAGCAGCCCACCACACGTGATGGATACGCGCACCAGCGCAGTAGTGGCACGCGGATGTACTTTTGTTCGGGAAAGCAGCAGCTGTGCCTTGAGCAGCAGAGCGCCTTCTACTGTAGAGCTGGATCGCCACTTCTGCAGCGGAACTGCACCAGCAGCACCAGTTGACGACAGTGGGTGCAGAGGTGAGTAGCAGCAGCGGCAGCACTACTACAGTTTAGATTACGTTGATCAACCCCCCATGGTCAAATGCTGCGTAGCAGCGATACCTCGTTGGGGCAACAGCAGCAGAGCAGCTGCGGTGCGTAGAACACAGCGGGACAAGCCGTAGCAGTCCAACTGCACCAGCAGCAGCAGCAGTGGGTCCGCAGCTGCAGTCTGGCGCGACGCAACAGCACCGCGGCAGCCGAGCCCGCCGGCCATTCGTCCTGCGGCGTTGCGGCAAGACATCCACCACTCCTCTCGTTATTAGAACAGCCCTGCAGGCGGGCAGCACGGGCTACGGCACCAGTACGAGCAGCAGGAAGAACTGAAAACCATTTCTTAGGAGTATCGGTGGCTGGCGCACAGGGAGGAGCGTCCCCAGGAGGAGCGGCGGATCCCAGCCGTAGCGGCACAAGTTGTTAAGAGAGGAAGAGGGGGTGCTACAGCCAATGTAGAAGCAGATGAAGACCGGCGCGGCAGCGCCCAGACCAGGGGGAGGCGCCTTGTGTTGAGCGGCAGCAGCACCCGTGGAGCACGAGCACGACTATTAAGCAGACAGACTGAGACTGTCGTTCACACCAGCAGCATCAGCTGCTCTTCGGAGCTGGACGCAGCGTCAGCCGCGGGAGCGGCCAGCAGAATTGTTGCCAATAGGAGCCGCGCGAGCGGCGTGTGTGGTGGCAGCAGAGCAGCTGCGAGGAGGTGAGAAGCGTCACAATAACGAGAAGCCGGAGGACAGAAGCAGCAGCAGGAGCAGCAGCAGCAGCGGAAGCCGCAGCGGCGAAATGGGCGTCGGCAGCAACGCACAACGGCGACAGCAACCCGGAACACGCGCACTGCAATCGCAGCAGGAGGCATCCGCGCGCAACGGGAACACCCGCAGCGACATACACGGGCATCAGCCGCAGCACCGTCCGCACTAGAGAAGATGAACAGGAGGAGGAGCAGAAGGGGCAGCAGCACCAGCACAGGAAGACACACAACAGGGAAGCCGGCGGCAGCACCAACAGCGGGCATGTCTTGACGAAGTGCAATTTCCCTTCCGCAGCGCCGCAACAATGTTAGCAGCAGTCGTCGTCACACAGACGCGTACACACACACACACACACAGAGACGTGTGACGAGGCCGACGAGCGCGAGCAGCCCGAGCAACTCGAGCGACACGGGCAACAGCGGCAGCACCACTCTCTGTGTTGCTCTTTTAACAAATGAGAAAGGCCTGCAGCACCAGCCGCCGCTCCTCTACCGCCGCAGACGAGCAGCAGCAGCAGCATCAGGGACAATAAAAAATGGAGCAGCAGCGGCGCCAGAGGCTAGGGCGCTAGGCCCAAGCCGCTGCCACCCCTGCAGGACACTGCTGTGGAACTCGTGACACGGCAGCAGATCTTGAGCGCGGCTCGCCCCTTGTCCTGGAGGAGGACCGCGCTGGTGCTGCTGTCCTGCGGCTGCTGCTGCGGCGGCTCCGAGACTAGCTTCGTTGAACGAGAGAAGAGGCCACATTTCTTTTCACTTCGTCGATTTCTCCTTCTTCTTCTCGTGCGCCGGGGCTCAGACACTATAATTGTTTGCGCACGCGTGCATACGGTTTTCCAGGAACATCGTAGGAGGACTGGTGTGTGTACTGTAGAGGACTACAGGACCGCAGCAGTTTGTTGCTGCTGCCGGTCGTGTGGCGCATCCTGCTCGGTGGATTCTGTTAGCAGCTTACACTCGTGCCTGAACAACTTCTGCTGCTGCTGTTCTTTCTGCAGGTGCTCCTCTGCCTCTTCTCCTCCTACTGCTGCAATTCGACCGCTGCTGGTGCCGCTTCTTTTGCTGCAGCCGCATCTGTAGCTCTCTCGCCTAAGCTGCTGCGGCCGTTGCTGCCGCGCTGCTGCAGACCGACGCCAGCTGCGCCGGCACGTCGGGCTGCTGCCGCGGAAAAGAAGCGATTGCTTTTGCTGCTGCTGCTGCTGTCGCTCTTCTCCTTGCCACCCTTTGTACGGAACACATGGACACCCACGGCAGGCCCAGCAGCAGAACACCAACAGCAGAGTAGGCCTCAACAGCACTACTACTCCGACGCGCACCAGCTCAGGGGCCATGCGCGGCAGCGGCGCTTGACGTCCCAGCACCAGCGGCACCATGCAGTGCAACACACCACCAGCTATTGAGCAACAGCGACAAATACCGCAGCTCTACTGAAAAAGACTGCACTGAAGGAGTGTTTCCTTCCCCGCCTGTTGTTGAACAGGTTTGCGCAGCAGCAACAGCAGAGGGACAGCCTGTTCGTGCCCTCTCCTACTCTGTGCGTATGTATATGTGTAGTGTGTGCGTGTGTGTATATATATACGTATGTATTTGAAAAATTTGCTGCAGCGAGACTCTGCGACTCTGCGAGACGCCGCTTTCCCTTCTTTCTGCGTCTGTGTACTCTCCCCCTCTTTCTCCCTCGTGACTGGCGGGGCAGCGGCCGCTGTGCTCCACTTCGGCAAACATCATCTGCGACGTCCAACAAATTGACGCGACGCATTTTCGCATCCGGCTGCTGCTGCGAACCTCTCTCTCACCTCTTGCTGCGGCGCCGCAGTAGCTGCTCTCAAGTGCTCTTCTGGTTTTCCTGCTGCTGCTCACACTCAGCTCCTGCTGTCGCCCTGGGCTCACTGCTGCTGCAGCTGCAGCAGCCACTTCTTGAAGCGCTCTACTGGGGACGACTCGTGCTGCTGTTGCTCAGCCTGCGGCAGTTGCCGCTTTGGCTGACAATTTGCTACTGCGGAGGAGTATACTGGCGTGGCGGTCTCTCTCAGCACTTGCTGCGACCGCTCCTGTGTTGTATCTTCTTCTTCCTGCTGCTACTGCTGCAGGCCTCGGTGCTTCTATTCCTTCCACTTTTTGATGCTGCCATTGCAGCCGCACACATTTTTCGGTCTCCCCGTTCCCTACATTTTCCCTGAAGCTGCTTCAGCTGCTGCGCCCTTTGTTGCTGCTGCCATTCCCCAGTTCCTTCTGGCTTGCTGCTGCTGCTACGCCAGTTGCTGCTGTCTCCGCACTGCTGCCGCTGGTGGCGGTCGCACTGGCATCCAGGAGCAGCAACAGGAGCAGCATGGCAGAGACCAGTCTTTTGTTCGGTGTGGGGAGCCAGGAGGAGGCCCTCACTTCCGACGTGGGCGTGCTGCAGCAGATCCAGCAAAGCTACGCCGGCGCATGCAACAACAACAGTGAGGAATGGCTCGCAGCCCAAAAAGAAAAAGCATTTTCTTCTCATTTCGATCTTGCTCTGCGGCAGCAGCAGCAGATCTGGACGCAGCAACAGCAGGCGCTGCATCTCCGCCAGCAACCGTCGCACCAGCTGCGACAACAGCAGCAGCAGAAGACGCCGTTCCAGCCGCACAAACACTTGCGATCTCCCATGCGCCGAGTGTACATACACTCCAGACTACCCCAAGGTGTTTCTTCCTCAGAGGGACAGCTCCCGCTACAGCCGCAGAAGCCCCATTATCAGCTACGCGCGCAGCAGCGGCTTGCCGTCCTACACCAGCAGAAGCAGCAGCAGCAGCAACACGACGTTGTAGCAGCAGCAGGTGACCCTGCAGCCTGCAGCGCCGAGCAGCAGCACGAGGCAGAAGACCAGCAGCCCAGTAGCTGCACCGGCACCGCAGCACATGCCACAACGTATGCGGCAGCGGTTCCACCCTTTTGCGCTCCGCTTGGCTTCGCTGCTGCTGCTTCTGCTTCGCGCCTGCCTCACCAGGAGCCGCAGCAGCTGGCGCTCCAGCAGCACCTGCAGCACCACTTGCTTGACCGCCAGCAGCTGCAGCATCGGCAGCTGCAGGTGGAGCAGCAGCTCGAGCCACACGTGCCACTGCAGCAGAGTCAAGTGGAGCAGCAGCTGCTGCAGCAGCAATTGCGTCGTCTTGTAGAGCTGCCCTCCTTCTTAGCAGCAGCAGCAGCTGAGTGGGAGAATGGCGCAACGGGTTCTCCGCCGTCGCGCTTTCCGCAGCAGCAGCGCGCAGCCGCAGCCGCTGGGGTCCCGATTTCTCACGCAGCAGCAGCTGCGACAACTGCCTCGTCTGCGGCAGCAGGTCCTGCAGCAGCAGAGCAGGAGGAGGAGGCAGTCTTCGTTGCTTCTTGTCCGGCTTTTCTTCACGAGCAGCCGATTCCCGTGGACGTTGCTGCTGGCTGCGGTGCTAGCGGGATGAAGGTCGCACGCGAGGCGGCAGGAAGAGGCGGCAGCTCCTGCAGCAGTGAAAAAAACGTGGCAGCCGCAGCAAATGCAGTAGAAGTAGCAGGAGGAGGAGGAGGAGCGCCGTGGCTGCTGCTGGAGAGCAGCTTGCAAGCAGAAGGCAAGCAGCAGCCAGCAGCAGCTGTTGCAGAAACCGCGGAAGCAGCGCTGGTGCGTACGACGACGGGAGACTCCATCAGCTTCTTAAACGCTGCCGCTGGAAACAACGCAGCCACCCGTTCAGCGTCTCGCCTATCGAGCATCGCTTCAGCAGCGCGTTCCTACTGCAGCACCCTTTCAGCAGCAGCAGCAGCAGGAGCAGCAGCAGCAGGGACAGCAGCAGGAGGAGCAGCAGCCGCAGTAGAAGCAGGAAGAGCAGAAGCAGGAGGAGGAGAAGGGGCGACAGCTACCACTCCACTTCTACAACGTGCACGTTCCCGAGAAGCGTCCGAGAATTTTGCTGTTGCTGCTGCAGCATGCGTGTCCAGCAGTCACTGCAGCCAACATTGTACGCGCCCCTGCCGCACCAACATAAGTGCTACTGCTGCCTTGAAAAATAAATGAAGAAAGCATCACGCATGTTCTGACACAGCTTGAACTCCTCTGGTTCTTCCTCCTCCAAGTCTTCCCTCTCGCTGCTTCCGCCCCTACTACTGCTGTTGCGCCGCTGCTCCTGCTGTATTGCTGTTGCTACTGCTGGGACGACTGCTGCTGCCGTGCTGCTAGGGCTGCTGCTGATGCTACTGTTGCTGCTGTGCTGCTTCTGCCATGCCTGAGGCACCCGCCCGCCTCTCGCGTGCTGCTCGTTGATGCATGTGTTGCTGAATACTGCGCGGCTACTGCAGACAGCTTCTGCTGCAACACGCTGCTGCTGCTGAGTTCACGTGGCACTGCGACTGCTGCTGCTGCTTCGTTCTCTCTCGAGCCGCGCGTGGTGCTTCTCGCTGCTGACGCCGTGTGCTCCCTCCACCGCCGCTGCCGCCGCTTGCTGCTTGCAGATCCATGCTGCTCCTGCTGCTTTGTCCTGCCGTTTTTGCCTGCTGCTGCCACCTCCCGCTCCGCAACTTGCTCCCGCTGCTGCTTCCGGCTCCTGCTGCTGTGTCCTGCTGCTGCCGGCGCTTCGTCTCGCAAAAGTGCAGGGGGAGTGCCGCCGCTCATTTCTCGGTTGGGGGAGTGTCACCATCCTGCAGCACCCCACACTCCAACGCAAGCCGCGGCTGCCTTTTCCCCTGCGCTGGTGCCGCTGCTGTATTCCCACTCGACCTGAAAATCTGCATCTGTACGCACGTGGGTCCTGCATGCGTGGCGAGCGTAGAAGTGCAGCTACGTGCGTGCCCGCGCGCACATATATTATATTTCTTCTTATTTATAGGTTTCTTCTTCTTGCTCTTTGATCTTCATGCACTTTGACTTGTTTATATGTATCTTCGTTTTGCTCATCTGTCCCAGTGCATATATATATGTGTATGTATCTGTCCATCCATAGTGTGCGTTCCTTCTTGTTACTCGCCTGTCTTCACGAATGTGCATATCTCTTCCCTTTGGTGTATTTCTTCTAGTCGTTTATCCACATAAATGTATATATTTATGTTTGTTGACGCATTTCTTATCTTCACTTGTTTCCCTCTGCGCGTCTGTGTGTCTCTGCCCCACAGACTTGCTGCTGCCGTGGTGTCTTCCTCTCACGTGCGCTGCTGCTGCTGCTCCTGCGTTCCTGCTCCTGCTGCTCCTGGTGTTGCCGCTGCGTTGCGTTCGCTCGAGTGCTGCTGCTCCTCTTCACGTCTCGCTGCTGCTGCTCATATTGCTTCTGAGGCTCTCCCCCTCGCGCTGCTCAGAGACGCTTGCTGCCGCTGCGCTGCGTGTGCTGCAGCGTTGTACGACGATCGCGCAGCAACCGCAGAAGGCCACCGCCTGTGGGGTTGCTCTGCTGCTGCGTGCGTAGCGTTTCCGCGGCAGCAGCATTTGTTTGACGGCGGCAGAGATCTCCCCACTTCTGCTGCTCCTCAGGACGTTTGCTACTACCAGCCACTTCTCGCCTCTTCTTCCTCCTTAGCTCCTTCCTCTTCTTCCGCTTGTCTTGCTGCAGTACCTACGCGTAGTCGCAGCGTGCCACAGATGTTGTGGGGTGTGCTGCCCGGTGCTGCGCCGGCTGGTCTGCGTGCTGCTGCAGCAGCAGCAAGTGGCAGCCTCCTTGCAGCAGCGGAAGAGGGAAGACGAAGAAGAAGCGGTACGCTCTGCGCTGCCGCAACATTCGCTGATGCTGCCGTCGTCCCGGCAGCTGCGCAGACCCCTCCTCCCTTTCCGTCTTCAGTAGATTTCTCGCCGTTGCCGGGTCCTGCTGCTGCAGCTGCTGCTGCCCAAGACTTCCAAGCGAAAAGAAAACAGGACTGCGTGTCTCTGGCCGCTGCAGCACCGCAGTGTCTGCAACAGCAGCAGCTGCAAATGGTTGTTTTGCCGGCTGCCGCTGCTGCAGCGTCAGCCCTCCCGGCGCGCGACGCAGCGGACAGCTGCTTCCCTGCCCGTCGAGAATCTCTTGCGTTACCCACAAGGTGGAGTGTCAACGAGCGGAGCAGCAGCAGCAGTTCTGGCTACGGCGAAGAAGTAGTTTTTACTGCTGCTGCTGCTGCAGCGGAAGAAACGGAAGAAGAGCAGAAAGGGGAAGAAAGGTGGCTGCTGCCGCTTGAACAGGTACCTCGTTTCTATCCTGCTGGGACCTTCGGCAGCAGTATCGGAGGGGCTGCTGCTGCTGCTTCTCCCGGACGACGAGGAGGAAGGTGCCAACAAGAGTTTCGCAGCGGCAGCAGAATCACGAACGGTTTTTCTTCTTGTTTTCTCTGTCCGTCGTCCTTCGACGGAGGCGAGCCCCTGCTCCAGCAGCCGACAGCAGCAAGAGCAGAAGAAACAGCAGGTAGTGGTAGGGACGGCACCTGCTCTGCAGAAGAGACGGGAACAAACAGGCAAGAAGAACGGACAGCTCGCTTGGGCAGCGGACGGGAAGAAACGAGAGACGACGCAGCAGAAGAAGAGGGAGGAAGAAAACCTGCACTATTCGAAAGCACCGTTGCTGCGGCTGCGGCAGCTCGGTCCCTGGCCTTGCTTTGCATGCTGCTTATGTCCTTCTTCTGCAACTTCGACCATGGGGTGATACCTGCCGTCCTAGGAGAAATCCAAGAGCACTTCGCCAACATCGGCTTTCTTGCTCAAAGCCTTCTCGGTTCCCTCGTCTACCTCGGTCTGCTGCTGGGCACCGTCTTTGCTGGTACGTCCACCGTCGGAAGAAGAAGGACAAAAAGAAACAGCAGCAGCCGCACACGCGCACACACAGCAGCAACAGCAGCAGCAGGAGGGTCAGGCCATCCACCCCCGCAGAGCCCTCCCACGAGCGACAGAATCGCCGACACCCCGGGCGGAGGCGAGCAGCGGCAGCAGGACTGCGGCACTCCACATAGCAAGAGCAGCAGCGGCACTGCAGTCGAGCAGCAGCAGCACTTCGCGGTGACAGCAGCATCAGTAGCAGCACTGCAGCAGTACTTCAGTTCTCTCACAACAACAGCAGCAGCAGTATTGTAGCAGTTCTCTCACAGCAGCAACACCACCGCAGCAGCACTTCACTTCTATCTCTGTCTCTCGCAGCAGCATTGCAGCAGCAGCGTTGCTCTACTTCTCTCTCTCTCAGAAGCAGCAGCAACAGCATTCCAGCAGCACTTCGCTTCTCTCTCACAGCAGCAGCAGCATCACAGCAGCACGAAGGGCAGCAGCGCGCGCCCTATGACAGCAGCAAGGGGATTCCTGCTGGAAGTAGTATATCCAGCTGCAGCAACATTTGCGTGACCCCTTCTCGCACAGCGGCAGCAGTGCATATGGCAGATCCCGTAACAGCAACAGCAGTAGACGTCCTAGGGACAGCGCTGCAGGACTTTGCTTCCACGAGAATTTTGTGTGGCATTGCCCTGCTTGTGAAAAGTAAAGTCCTTGCGCCTGAGCGGCTGGTAGAAGACGCTAGGTGCTGCTGGTGCTCCGCGTTCACCAGCAGGACTCGCAACATCGACAACAGCAGCAACAGCAGCAGCACCAGCTCCAGCTATAGCAGCAACAACAGCAATCAGAACGGCAGCAACAACGGCATTAGCAGAAACAACAGCAATAGCAGCAGCAGCGACAGCAGTAGCAGCAAAATCAACAGCAACAGCAATAGCAACGACAGCAATAGCAACAGCAGTAGCAACTAGAGCAATAGCAGCAACTAGAGCAATAGCAGCAAGTAGAGCAATAGCAGCAAGTAGAGCAATAGCAGCAACAGCAATAGCAGTAGCAACAACAGCAACATAGCAGAAGCAACAGCAATAGGGCAGCAACAGCAACATCAGAAGCGACAGCAATATGGCTGCGACAGCAATAGCAGCAGCAGCAATAGTGGCGGACTCCTCCCTGCTGCGGCGTCACACACGGCTCGTGCTGTCGTACGACTGCGGCGGCTCCGTCGTACCTGCTGGTTTTTCGCGCTGATTGCTGCTGCTAATCCCCTTGGCCTTCTGGGCTACTGCTGCGTCTCTACTTTCCTTCCCCGTTGCTGCTGCTCTTGCGTCACCTGCTGCTGCTTCTACGTCGGCCGGTGCTGCAGGCAGCAGGACGCCGCCGCAAGACCGGGCTTCACAGCGTCCCACTCAAAGTGTGAAGCTGCTGGTCACCTGGTGGGATGGCTGCTACTACTCCTGCTGCTCCACTGTGGAATATATAGACGGGCTGCTACTGCTGCTGTTACTCAGTTTTTCGTCGGTAAACAAGATGTGGCTCGGCCGCTGCTGTTGTTCAGTTCCTCAGCAGCTGGCAGCTGCTTGCTGCCTTCGGCTGCTGCTTCCGGCTGTTGCAGTTGCTGCTGCCGCTGTAGCTGCTGCAAAGAAGCAACTGGTGTGTCCTAGCTACAAAAGGGCTGATACTTGCGTGAGTACGAAGGAATCTGCTGCTGCAGGCGATGGAGAAAATGCAACGGCACCTGCGTCCGCTGGTGCCCTGCAGCCCCCCTGTGCATCGCGGCTGCAATGTTTTGTGTGCTGGTGCAGCTGTTGGGGTGGTCTGGTATTGCTGCTGCAGTTGATGTTGCTGCTGGGGCTCCGGCCGTTGAATTTGTCGTTCTCGACGACGCTTTCGTTCTTCACACTGCTGCCGTTGCTTCTCTTGCGGCTGCTGCTGCTGCCACTCGGCATCGCGCTGCTGTTTTTGCGCTTCCAGGTGCTGTTCGTGTTGCTGTTGCTGTTGCCTCCCTGCTGCTCTTGCAGTTGCTGCTGTAGGTAGCTGCTGCTGCTGCTAGTGGTGCCACTCGCCGATGTTCTCGATTGAGCTGTTGCTGCAGCTGTTCCTCTGCTTCTGCTACTACTGCCGGTCGCCAGTGTTCTTGTGCCGCTGCTGCAGGTGTTTCTGTGGCGGCTGGAGTTGGTCTTGCTGCTGTTGCTGCTGGTGCTTGGTGGGCGAACCGCTTGCCGCAGCATCGTTCGCTGCGACAGGTGTAACACGTTTGCTGCTGCTGCCGTTCACCTCCACGGCTTCCGCCGGGCGGTGCTACGGGGCTGCTGCAGTCGTGCGTGCAACTGTGCGCCCTGAGGCTTCTTTCGTACTGCTGCTGCTGCTGCACGAGTGTTTGCTTCGACTTTATACGTCTCTGAGGCAGCAGCAGCTGCTGCTCCGCCTTTTTGTTGCCGAAGGCGGGGTGAGCCAGGCCTGGACACGGTGCCTTGCTGCTGCTATCTGTGCGTGCTAGCAGCTGCTGCCGTGGACAACCCCGTCTGTGTGTGTTTATTTGCTGCAGCAGCAGCCGTTATCTCGAACGAGGAAGTTTTGGCGTATCCCTCTGCTGCTCCTGGTGCTGTTGCTGCCGTTTTGACTGCAGGCGTTGGATTTCAATATATGGGAGCCAAGTGGCTGCTTGTTTCTTCGCTCACGCTGCTCTGCGCTGCTGCCTACTGCTTCTCCTGCGCGTCCAGCTTGTTGCTCATGTATAGCATGCGGTTCGCGATGGGCCTGTCGCAGGTACGTTCGTTATGTGGACGTGGCTCAGCCACAGCAGCAGCAGCAGCGCTTCGCCAGCACCGGCAACAGCGGCAGCAGCACTTTGCCACCAGCAGGTGCAGCAGGCGCAGCAACAGCAGTGCAGGCAGGGGGGAGAGGCAGGGAAGTGCTACCCGCGGGGGAGAGCAGTTCGCTCCTCGCAGTCCTGACAGCAGCAGCAGCAGTCCGTTCATCAGCAGCGACAACAGTAGGCCACCAGTGACGCAGCAAAAGGACGACCAGAGGCGGCAGAAGGATAATTACGGTTGTTTGTACTAGTGGTGTATTGTTGCCGAAGTACCGTGCGTGACAAGACTTTCTTCCGTGCTCTCTCTCTGTTTATTCTTGTCTTTTCGGGGTGTATGTACACTCCAGACGCCACGTCCGCGGTTCTCTCTCTTCGGTGGGGGCTGCAGTCACGCGTTCTTTTTTTGCTGCTTCGACTTTTGCGCCACGTCTCGCCTGTTGCTGCGACCACGTGTGCTTCCCGTTCTTCTTTCTAAAATTGAAAGGGTTGCGCATCATCTAGCCAGGCTCCTTTTCTTCATTCCAGTGTACGTACACTCCGGGCGTTTTGTCGGTGGCCGGAGCTCTTGCGTCGTCCTACCCTGGTGCGCCTCGTGAGTGACAGCAGTTCTTTCTCATCGCCTTTTCGGCTGGTCGACGCACCCCGCATACCTTGCTGAGTTTTTTCTCTTTTCCCGTCGCACGCGCAATTCTCTCTCAACGACGGGCCTACGGTGCCGCCGTAGATTGCTGCTGCGCCTTTTATTACGCAGCGCAGGTGTCTTCCCTCTTATTATTGCGTAGACCTGAGAAGACGTGCAGGGCTGGACTATGTGTACCTGGGGTGTACGTACGCCCCAGGGCACACACACGGCAGTCTGCGTGCCGCAGAGGGTGTTTGGGGTGAAGCTACACTGCACGACCAGTGCCGCCAGCGTCCCTCAGCACCCGCCAGAGGCAAAGCGGGAAACTGTTTAATTTTAATTTACTCATATCACTGGTCGTACTTTCTGCAAATTCGTATATACAGAGACACACGCAGACACGCAAAGGAGTGTGACTCTTTTTCCATGGGAATATATACGCCGGTGTATAGATGGACGAGCGGATGAGCGGGTTGTTGTTTGTATGTTGTCTCCTCGCTTCGGGTGTACGTACACCGCACAGGCGCTTCCGGTGGTGTACCTGCCGGTCTGGGTCGATGAATTTGCGCCCGAAGGAGAAGTTACGCGGTGGATGGCCTACACACAACTTGGCGGCATTGGCGGTACGACCTGCGTTTCCCCCTTTTGTCTTCTTCTTGTTGTTTCACTTCTCCTTTTCCATGTTCTTCGACCTCCTGTTCTTCCTCTGCATGTGTTTCTTCTCCTTTTTCCTCTTCTTCTTTATCGCTTCCCCGGAGCGCTGACTGAGTTGCCGCTCCACTGCGCCGCCTGGTGAGTACGTCTTCTTAGAAACTTTCTCTTCGTCCGTCTCTCCTCTCTCTGTGCGAACCACGGCACACATGTGCTGAGGTGTACGTACACCCCGCGAGAAGGGACACCTGCCCAACAAGAGCTCTCTTTGTCTCCAAGCTACAACAGGCGAAAAGATGGAAAAAGAGCTTCTGTGCGCATGCAGCCGGCTACAAGACAAAAAAGCGTCGCGTGACTATCAATGACTATCAACGAACTTCGCTGCGTTCCCCCCTGCCTGTCAAAACAAATGCATTTGAGTTTCCCTTCACGCACGTGCGTATGCGTATACGTGTGTACACATCTGCAAGCATATAGGTACATATCTGCGTATCGATATATATATCTACACATACATATATATACATGTGTGCACGTGTGTATATATATATGTATGTATGTGTAGATAGAGCTATGTATAAGTGCTTGAATGTATATGCCCAGACAAGTGTCATTTGGTACGGAAGTGACTTTTCTCTTTTGCTGTAGAGACGTCCATATATATCTGGTGCGGTTTGTGTCGCATGCACATGTGTCGTAGGGACTGTAGTGGGGTACTTTTTGGGAGGAGTTCTGTCGCGATGGCAGGGGAGAAGTTTGCTGGGATTTGCTTCCTCATGGCGGACGCCGTTCTTCATCCAGGTGAGAGAGATTGCTGCCAACAGCGGGAACTTTTTTAACGAGGTGACGAGGGACGGGGGTAGGCGGCACAGAAAGTTAAAAAAGGAAAGGTAGGAGACGGAAGAGACACACAGAGTGTTAAGGGAGGTCGGAGATGGGAGAGCGACACAGAGCAGAAAAGAAGAGAGCAGGTGCAAGGGAGGAAGAGATACGCCAGAGCCGGGAGTCGCAGACCGGATGGGAAGGGGAGAGGACGGCAGATTTGACCGAAAAAGGAAAAACAGCAAAGAAGAAGAAGTCGTAGAGAGCGGGAAAGGGAACGGCTGAGGAAAGCGCAGAATTCAAAAGAAAGACAGAGAGAAGAAAAGGAAGAAGAAAACGTCGAGCAGCACAAGCGAAGAGGAGGAAGCCGAAGAGAAGGGCGAGACTGCGAGTTGTTTTCGCCAGCAGAGCGGAAGCAAAAAGATGTGGACCACCGAAAGGCAGGGAGAGAGACGGAGACACGGAGACACGGAGAGCGGAGGAAGAGGGGGTGGAGAAGGGCGCTGAGGAAGAGAGCGCAAACTCGAAGGAAAACAGAGGGAGGACCGGAGGACTCCACAGAAGCGGACGAAAAAGAAGAAAGGGAAGCTAAGCGAGAAAGAGAAAAAGGTGAAAAGGTGTCCAGCACAGGCGGTGAAGAAGAGGAAGATCAGGAGAGTCTGAGGCAGCGCGCGCAGGGGAACGGAAGGGCGGCAAAGGGGAGAACAGCAGAAGACAGTGCAGAAGAAGAGGAGGGGGAAAAAGAAGGGAAAAACAAAGAAGTGGCGAAGAAGAAGAAGAGGGGAAAAGAAGAAACTGGACGAGACTGACGGCAGCAGAAGAAGAGAAGGGCGAAGACAGAAGAGGAAGACGAACACGAGGGCACCGCAGAAGGAAAGGGAAAAGAAGAAGTAAAGAGGAAGAAGAAGAAGAAGAAGAGGAGGAAGAAGGGGGACTTGAAGAAGAAAGGAGACCCTGCAGTGAAGACCGAAGAAGAAGAAAAAAAGCAGAAAAAAGAATTGCAGACGATGCCAAAGGGGCGCAAACAGAAGAAAGCTCCTTCCTACATCTCTCCTTGCTTCTTCCTTGCTGCTGCTGTTGCTGCTGCTGCTGTTGCTATTCGTCTTCTTTTTCTCGCTGGTTTACGCTGCCGTCACGCCACACGCTGCTGTTGCTCCTCCTGCTCCTGCTGCTGCTGCTGCCACTATTGCTCTCTCTCTGTCCTTGTTTCTGCTTCTGCTGCAGTGTCTGGCGCTCGTGCCCCTGATTTTGCTGCTTGCGGTCGTTCCGGATCGATTTATTAATTTCCGGCGCGTCGAGCCCTCCTCCGCTCAACAAACAAGGTATGCTTCTTTTCTCTTCCTCATGTGCATATATCTAAGGATTTGCATGTGTTGGTGTGGCAGTTTGACTGTGGCTGCAGGTCTTTCTATGTGTGCGCCTATTTACATATACCTGTATGTAGAAACGTATAAGGAGATGACCAAGACATATACATCCCTCTCCCTCGCTCTCTCTCTATATATGCATATTTGTATATCTATTTTAGAAGGTATAGGCAGGTGACCCAGACATATATATATATATATATTCAAAAAGCATAGGGAGTTGACCCAGACATGGAGAGATGTGTTGGAGTAAGGGGACTACTTTTCTCGTTTTGCCCTTCGCTTCTGTTAAAGTCAAGAGAAACTCCCTGCAGCGCACGTAGAAAAAGAGAGAGGAGGAATGATTTTCTTTGCGGGTAAATGAGAAACTCGCTGAACAGACGCATGCAAATGCTCGTGTGACACACAGAAACATGCCTTCTCTTTCTCTGTGTGCCTCTGTTTTTCTCTTTCATACTCTCCCTTTCACTCGCCTTCTCTCACTTTCCCATCTTTTTGTCTTTCTGTGGATGTATGAGTATTCCATGCGCCGGCTGTTTCTGCCACGCCTGTGCGTGTGTTTGGAGAAGAGAGTTCCCGTTTGAGGAGACTACTGCAGTTCTGCTGCCCCCGAGGCGGGACACATACATATAGAGACAGAAAGAGGGATTTTCGTGTGTGTGGATGTGTGTGTATGAGACTCGCTGCAGCTTGTTGTGTGTGCGTACGCCTACTTTTTATGTCTAGATGATAGAATGTGCCGTCCTTTCTATGCCGGTGGTGCTGTCCATTTTGCTTCTCTTCCTGCTCTCTCCTCATGCGCGCGCGCAAGCGTCAGTTCTTCGCTTCCTTCGGATGCTGGAGCGACGCAACGAAACCCACACATACATACGGAAGTTTCGCGCTTTCTGTCTTTGCGTCCTTTTGCTGCCTCTCTTCCCTCCTGCATCTTCGCTTCCTGTCTCTTTTTGATTTATCTCCCACTTCGGTCGTGTGGACGTGGCTCGTTTTCTCCGTGCGTGCTGCGTCCGCCGCCGTTTCTTCGACCGGTGGCGGCAGTGGCGGGCGAGAGCCACTCGTAACCGGAGATTTCCCAGGTCTGCTTCCAGTTTGTCAATATTACGTGTGTGAATATTTGCGACGCGTGCTTGTCTCTGTCAAGAAGAAGAGGAAAAGAGGAGACTTTTGGACTGCGCGGAGCGTCGCTCAAGAGCGGGCGGTGTGGTGGCTGCATGTGTGGGGCGTGTCTCTCAATGTGCGGGCGCATACGCAGCGACGAAGAGGAGACCGTCCCTGCTTTAAGAGGAGGGGACGCCGAGGAAAGATGCGACGACGCGGTGGCGGCACCACCTTCCTCTGCCTTTGCCTCCTACTCCTCCGCTGCTCCTGCTGCTGCCGTTTTGTCTCCCCGCCACGCGACGGGCCCGGAGAGGAGCGCACCGGCAGCGGGAGGCGGCGGCCGGTTCGGCACCGGCGCCAGCAGCGGCGGGACGGCAGCTGCTGCTGCTGCCACCGCTGCAGCGTCTGTTGCAGCTGCTGACGCGATTGTTGCTTCCTCTTCTTTCCCTTCTTCTGCCACTCCCCCTTCCTGCTGGCGAGTCTGTCGCCGCACCTGCAAAGAGGTGCAGCTGCTGCTGCAGAGCCCGTTGTATGTAATTCTCACGCTGGCGATGAGTTCTCTCTACTTCGTCTTGACCGGGCTGCAGTTCTGGAGCACTGCCTACATGCTTGAAGTGCTGCACTGCAGCAAGTGGACAGTGGTGACGCTCTCGACGCTTTGCTTCCTCTCTGCACCAACGACGGGGTAGGCACCGGCTTCGGCGGATAGAAAGGAACTGAAAGAAGGGAGAAAAGCGGCACGAAAACAGGAAAAAAAGAGACAGAAGATAGAACCGACGGAGGGAAATAGAAAAGGCAGAGCAAAACGAGGAGGGCGCTGCCCCCACAGCGGCAGGAGGGGCGACCGTGGCCGCACAGACGTAGCAGAAAGGGCAGCAGATGCAGAAAGGCACCCACAGCAGTGGCAGCACGGGCGAGCAGCAGAGACAGCAGCAGTAGCACAGGGAAGCACACCAGAGGCACCGGCAACAGCACGAGGAAGCTTCGAGGCCGCGGCAACAGCAGCAGCAGGACAACAAACGGAGCAGCAGAGGCAGCAACAGCAGCAGCAGCAGCGGAGAGCGGCAGAGCAGCGCCGCCAGCAGAGGGAAGCACCCGAGAAGCAACAGCAACAGCAAAGACAGCAGCGACAGCAAACGCAGCAGCAGCAGCGGCACCACAGGTACAGCACAGGAGCAGCAACAGCAGGGGGCAGCAGCTGCTGCCGATATCCACACGGTCGCAGCAGCAGCAGGGAGCGAGCCGCGGGAGTAGAGGAATGTACCGCCCGCAGTCAGTCTCTCTCTCTGTCCTGTCAAGAGAAGAAGCAGCAGCATCAGCGTCAGGGGAGGAAGAAGACGAGAAAGACTGCAGCAGCAACTGCAGCCGCGCATAAGAAGAAAGCGACTTCTCTTCGTGTCTGTGTCGCGAGTGGGCGTTTGTGCAATTGTTTCTCCAAACATCCACCTGGACGCAGAGAACTACATTTGTGACTGCGATTCTTCCTTTCCAGAATGATAGAAGAAGACGGCATTACAAAGACTGTTTTCTGTCCCCGTTACTTCATGCCCAGGAGGACGACAGAGATTGCAGTGCCGAAGAGAAAATCTCGGCCGCCGCCTTACAAAAAAGACAGCCGCCACGTTACTACCTCCCGCTTCACACTCACATACAAACGAAGACGCATACACACATATATGCGTGTACATACGTATACGTACGTGAATATTTACATATATGCATACGTGAATAAATACGTATACAAATGTGTGAATATATATATATATATATGACTGTATACGTACGTGTATATGTATGCATATATACATGTATACATACACGTGTATGCACCTGATTGAACATAGAGGTTGTACATAGATCTCCACATACCTATATATATATGTGTGAATGTATACATCTATATGAATATATATGTATATATATGTATGTGTGTATACCTACGCGCATCTGGCTGGATATACAGGTTGAATATAGACGTCCGTAAGTCTGCGCAGACGCCCGTCAACCTTTGCACATGTGTGCGTACACCTGCGCGTATACGAGACATATATATGTACATACGTGTATTCATATATATGTATATAGAGACACATATATACATGTATATATTCATATATGTGTATGTCCGTGTCTGTTTGTGTGGAGGGGAGGGAAGGCCGGAGCGGAACACGACGGCGTGGCTTTTCACCACCTGCGTGTGGAGATATTATATATATACGTGTCTACATATATGTCTATGTCTGTATAAATACGTACACCTACATGTATACGTCTACATATATATGTATACATATATACATATATGTTGGTGTCTATCTATCTGTATAGATGTCTATATGTGTGTGTCTATGCGTATTTTCTACATACACGTACACCTGTGTATATGTGTGTGTCTCTCTCTCTCCACACACACATATGTATGTCGGTACCTCTCTCTACAAAGATGTCTATAGATATGTGTCTATATATATTTCTATGTCTACGTACATGTAAACCTATATGTATACGTCTATACATATATATATGGCGATGTGTCTCTCGCGCTCTATATGTGTGTGTGTGTGTCTATGATTACAGATACATGCACACGTACGTACGTATAGAGAGAAGCGCAGATAGGGGGAGGACGAGGAACGGAAAAAAGAAGAGAAAATTTTTTTGTTCGGGAAGCGGTGGACTCGTGTGTGTGTGTGTGTGGTGAACGCAGAGTGTGGTTCGGCGGCTATATTTGCGACTTGTGCGGGGGTTATCGCGGAGGATCGCAGCCTCGCACCGCCGTGCGTGTGGCCACTTCTTTTGCAGGTACGAGATTTCTCTCGCGTCTCTTCTTTTCCACTTTTTTTTGCCCTTTTTCTTTTCTGTCCCCTTTGCGTTCCTTTCTGCCTGCTCTCGCTGCTTTGCTGCTGTTTCTGTCCCATCTCTCGACCAAGTGCTGCTATCGGTCCGTCGCGGGGGTGGCGACGTCTCCGGTCGCCCTCGAGGAAGTCAAGGAGGCGGAACTTGGTCCGCGCGGGTCTTCGCTTTTTTCCGCTGCTGCTGCAGAGAGAAGCACTCACGTGTGTGTTATAAATCGACGACAGAAGCAACTGCCGACACACGGGGAGACCGAGACACGGAGAGAAACGCTGAGGTGCATGTTGAGGACACAAAATAACACAAAAGAAGGAGAAAAAAGGGAAAGTCGCGCCAACGACGTGTGTGGATGTGTGTGTCTGTGTACAAGCAACTCAGACATATAGAAGAAAAGAGAGAAAAAATGCTGAAGTGCTGACGTGTGGCACTTCGCTCAAACAAACGCGCAAGGATACATACGTGTATGTGTAGAGAGAGACATATGCGAGTGTCTACGCCCGTCACGTGTTGCTGAAACGCAGGCGGAGCTTCTGCGACAGAACTCTTCTTTTTCTTCTACTTTTGTTCGAGCCTTTGCTGCTTCTCCCTACGTTGTGCTGCACGTGCGCTTGGGCACCCCCAAGTTTGGCCTCCTGCCGGCCTTCTCCTTTTGTGGAGAGCCCTCTCGCTGTGGAGGAAGGGACGAGAATCTCATTTGTAAAGAAGAAGAGAAGTCCAGACGCACAGGCCTGCACATGCGCGTGTGTGTGTATGTGTGTCTGTATGTGTGTGGTTTGGGGGGGGGGGGTCTGTCTGCTTCTGCGGATCTGCTGCTGCTACGCCACCGCCGCTGCACCCCAGGAGTCGGCTGCCTTTTCGCCCTCGGCTGCGTCTACTGCTCCCGGCTGCTGCCCTTCTCCCTGCTTCTGTGGGGCTGTCTTTTCTGCGGCGCCGCCCTCGTCCCCGTCGCAGTTGGAATGCTCTTGGCAGCAGTTCCCGTCCATCAACGGAGTCTCTCTTCTGCTGTCTCCCAGTTCGCGTGCGTCAGCTGCAAAGTCGGCCGCTTCTTCATCTCCTCCCCCGCTACACGCACGTGACTACATACATAGACAGAGGAACATGTGCCTGTGTGCCTCTACATATATATGTATAGAGCTGCACACACATATGTGTAGAGAGAGAAAGGGAGCGACGTTGCCTGGCTTGAGGATGTAAATATCTATCAATGTACACAAAAATGGATGACAACCATGACTATCCCGATCTCACGTCTTATTCAACGGAACGCGTTATCTGCCTCTCTATATGTACACTTGTATATATACGTATATATATATATATATACGTATTCATACATGTATGAATATATACGTGTATACGCAAAGAAGATGTGAGCACGTATATATATGTATGTACGTATATATGTGTGTCTCCACACGCGCATTTGTCGATCTGCGTATCCCCGTAGACGTACATGTTTCCCCATCTCTTTCTCTCTATGTATATGTGTCTGTGTGTGTGCGTAGAAACACGTATATCGAACTGCATATACATACGTATTTTCATACGTATATATATAGAAATAGTGAGAGAAAGGTAAATATATACAGAACCACAAGGAGAGAGACACACAGAGATGGACTTGTATCAAAGCAGCGCCATATCTACTCGATGAGACGCGCCGACATGCAAGCAGCAGCACTCGATGCTTCTCTAGTCAAACTTACGTAGGCGTGTACACATACGTATATACATATATATACATATATTTATATATGTATATATGCATATATATGTGGAGAGAGCAGAACACAAATACGTGTTGTAGAGGTGCTTCGATCTACGGATAGAAGTGGCAGCACTGGCCGAGCTGCACCGCAGGCTGCGTCCTGCCGCTGCTTGCCAAGTGTAGCAACCGAAATGATTATTCGTACGTACATTTCAAAGTAGTCGGGGTATGTATATATAGGCATATATGAATGTTTACCTATATATACATACGTGTAGATAGATAGATACATATATATGCTTATATAGGTCAAGACATATATATAGATATATAACGTCTGTATGTTAAAATATAGCACGCGCGCACACAGACCAGTGTATAGATACCTATATGCGCGTATAGAGAGCCTCTCCACTTCTGTGTACATGTTTTAGTGAAGTGCTTCTATGGATGAATGAACGTACATATCTATACTCCGCAGTACAAGTCTGTCTATATGCGTATATATATAAATATATACATATATATATTTCTGTGTATGTGTGTGTCCGATCGATTACATCTGCGGGTGTATGAGCGGGCTAATAGATGTTGGAGAAAAAATGATTCAGGTGTATTTCTTCGCGAACGTGCAGCTGTGTAGGGGTATACTACCGCTTTGCATATACGCGCTCGGAGACCCACGCGTGCGTGCACTCTCGGTCTACTTTCTACAGCAGGGATGGGTGTGTAATACGTGTCTACAGGACTGCGCAGAGGAGAACCGTTTTGACGAGATAAAAGGCAGAAAAGAGAGAATAGTCTGCCCCGACCTCCTGAAACTCTGCGTATAGATTTTCACCAGTGAATCTCTCTCCAATCTTTTCTGTTGATCGTATACACACGCATGAGTCAACGTAGACATAGAGAGACAGAGACGCGCCTACGTGTCTTTGGGGTACAGAAAACTGGCACAAGGCGCTTATCGATAGATCAAAACATATCTTTCTCCCTTCTATCTATAGATATACGCAATTTTATATATATATGTGTCTGCATATATTTACAATCTGCACGTAGGCGTATATATGTGTACGTAGACGTGGAGAGAAAGAATTGTGCCTCCGTATCTCTGCGTTATGAAAAGTTGTCAGAGAGTGCACATCGATACGTAGAAACTTACCTTTTTCTTCTATCTATATGTGTGTAAATATATATATATATGTATTCATGTGTGAATGTATTTATAATACGCACATATATATATATATATGGGTGCGTACAGTTTATATATGTGTGTATGTTGTTCGCCTCCTGACGGCGCGTAAAGTCAAGGGAGATCGTCATTTTTTTGCTTTTGAGGTCCCGCTTGCTCTTTTTTCTTTCTTGACTTTTTGCTGCAGAGTGCCAGACATCCTCGCTGACTGTCCCTCGCTGGTTTCTTCCCTTTTGCAGCTTCTCCCCTTCTTCTGTCTTCCTGCCTTGTGTGCGTGTGTGTGTGTGTGTGTGTCTAGTCATCATAGACATATATGGACGCAAAAGCATGTGTTTATACGTGTGGATACCCGAGTCTGCATATATTTCACACCCGCGCACACGTGAAGGCAAAGCAGCTGATGGGGAAGTGTTTCACGCCGAGGAGAGTTCAGAAGGCGTGCTCCTCTTCCTCGGAGAGTTTATCAGAGAGAACAGCAGACAGGCAACTACGTGACTCATTACCAAGTACGAATATGTATGGGTACACGTTTATATACAGAGTAATATCTATACCTATTTGTATGTACGACTACACGAGTCTTTTTTCGTGCAAGTGCTTCTTCGTATGGCAGTGGCAGCAGCAGTGGCCGAGCTGGGCCGAAGAGCGGTATACATGTGTAGCGCAGCAGCAGAAAATGCGGCGATCAGCCTCTCCGGTGGGTCGTACCGCAGGAGCTGCTTGTTGCGGGAGCTCGTGTGTGTATGTGTGTGCGTGTTTGTGTGCTGTCGGGAGCTGGCGCTCTAGCTAGCTGTTGTCCGCAGCTAGCCGTTGTCGCTGGCTGGCTGTTGTCGCCAGCTAGCCGTTGTCGCTAGCTACTTGCGTGCGTGCATCTCCTTTCTCTCCCCACAAACGTTCTTTCCATTCTCCGGCCGTGCACCCACCGCTTTGTTGAAATTCACCCACACATACATACAGACAGGTATAGATATTACTCGGTATATAAACGTGTACCTATATAGATCCGTATTTGGTAATGAGTCACGTAGTTGCCTATCTGCTGTTCTCTCTGCATCACTCTTCGTCACTTCATCGTCCCCCCCTCTGCGCTGCCTTTTCACTTTCCCGTTTGTCCCGAGTTCTCTTCCTCTATTTCTACTTGTTGACTTTTCGCGTGCTTCCGCGCAGAACTGCCAGCAGCAGGATCTACAGACATACGCAGAAGTCGTGTTTCTATATCCCCGCACACTCTCGCTTTCTTCTTCGTCTGCAAAGTGCTTTCCACCTGCCTCGTGTTTGCCCCCGCAGTGTGCGTCCTCTTCTTCTCGGGGCTGCACGCTGCTTTCGTCCCACCTGACTCGTCTTTATCGAGCCGCGCTGCTTCTTCTTGTTCTTCGCCTTTTTCCTGGGTCGCAAATTACTTTCCTTGTGGATCGTGCTCCACGCGGTGGGCGTTCTATCTTCTGCTTCTTCGCTGCCGGCAGTTATAATCTTCTCGGCTGGTGCGCGGCTCCGATCGTTAGCGGGGGGATTATGGACATCGTCTACTTTCTCGAGGAACGCAAAGCAGGAGGCGCAGGCCACGTGCTATCGAGGGAAACGCCGCTCGCGTAAGAAAAGTCTCCCCCTCTTTTTTTCAACTTCGACTTTCTGTCTCTGTGTCTCTGTCTCTCTGTTTGTCTCTCCCCCTCTATTTACTTCTTGACGAAATTTTTTCTTCTTGTGTCTGTGTGTGTGTATACGTCTGAACAGAAAACCTCTGTCTGTGTGTGTCTGTCTCTGTGTCTCGTCGCCGTCGCTGTATTATCTTAGTCCCTGTTCACAGTGTCGGACAGATATTGTCCTAGGCAACAGACATATCCATGAATGTCTGCTTGTGTATATGTGTAGATATCAAAGTGTGTTTATACATGCATATACAATCTCACATCCAAGTCACTACATGCAAATTTATATGTACATATATGTGTGTATGCGTTTATATATACGTATATATGTGAGGATATATAGATATAAATATACGCATATGCATGTGTATATATTTATATGCGTAACTGTCTTCATCGTGTTTCAAGTTTCGATACTTATATACATGTATATATAAGTATATTTACATGTGAATATGATATACATATATATATCGATGTGAGTGCTTAACTGTGACATGCTGCATCGGTATGTTTCCTGAAATATATATATATATATATTGTGAGTTCACACACACGAAACATATATATGTATATATGTGCATATATATACATACGTATACGTCGCGGTATATAATATATTTATACATACGTACTTGATACAAATGCGGGGCAATGAACCAGCGTGTGTGTGTGTCTTTGGTGTTTTTTGTCTCTTGACTTGCAGAGTAGGTTACTCGGTCATTCTCTACGTCAGCGTGGTTGGCTTCCTCTTCTTCGCCATTGCCAATTTCATCGTAAGTCTCACAACACACTTCCCGATTTGACTACATGCACACACAAACGTTTGTATACATGCACATCCCCATATATGTATAGAGAGAGAAAGAAAGAAAGATACGCATATATTTATATATATACGCATATGTATAATGGCCTTTGCCATTGCCAATTTCGTGGTAAGTCTCGGAAGACACTTCTCACTTTGACTCGAACATTGCGGCTTGCACCCCGAATAGATCAATTCACACGTACGCATACGCGTATATTCCCATCCGCATTCATACCTATTTATATAGAGAGAGAGAAAGAAAGAGAAAGGAATATGCGTGCATTTATATGTGTATACACATCTGCACACGTGCACATATATATATATATATACATATAGAGAGCGAGAGCGAAAGAGAAAGAGATATACGTACATTTATGTGTATACACACCTCTGCACAGATGTGCACACGTACACATATGTGTGTATACATGTATGTATAGGTACACATCTGTATTCATATCTATACATACACACACACGAATGTACATGTATGTGTGCATATATATATATACACATTTGCACACGTACGCATATATATATGTTCGTGGATACACAGCTATGTGTATGCCTAGGAGTGTCTTCCTCTCTGCATATTAAAGATTCTCTACACACGTGCTTCAACGTAGGACGAGACACCTCTACATTTCGGCGCCTTTGTTTTTACGTGTGTCTTCAGGCAGAGAAGACACACCTACACGTGTGTGTGTGTGTGTATGTACATATATGAATACAGATGTGCACCTATCCACACGTGTGTACACAGAAAGGCCACGATTGTTTTCTTTTGGTTTTTCTTTCTTTCTTTCGGCGAGCTAGCCAGGTGATTGATGCGACACGAGTCGTTGTGCCAGCGTACGTACACTCCGGCGTCGGTTTGACGGAATTTGTCTGCGTATCCTAGAAATGTCACTCTTGGTGAAAGGTTGAAAAACAATCCGCACAAGAGACAAGCCCCAGTGTATTATTCTTGCGGCAACATGTCGGCAAAAGAATTGTGTGCACGCGTAGCTAAACGACAGTTCATATGTATGACGATATATATATATATGTATATATATATATATGTACCAAGGTGGCCTGCACTTACCCACGTTCTGCAGCAGCTTTTGGGTAGAGACGGCGGCGGATGTAGCAGTATGATCGTGTTGTATCTTCCCAGAATAGACAGGAGAAGGCTGACGGAGAAAGGGGGGACAGCCCCTGTCGTTCTTTGAACGGCGGTGCTCTTCGTTTGGCGATTTCAGCGACCTCTTCTCACGAGCCGAAGCAGCACGTTCTCTGCAGTCGCTCTTCGAAGCCTCCAGCCCGGTGGTCGGCCGCGGCTTGTGCTGTTGCTTCCTTCATTCTCCAACACGAAACTTCTACGCGTTTTTGCCGATTAGCTGTGACGAATTTAGCAGGAAGGGCAGAGGGAGGAAGGCTCTTCCTGTGGTCGTGCTTTTTAGCCTTTTGTTTGTATTCCTCTACTCTTGTAGCGCAACAGCGCTACGCGACTGACTATTTTTCGCTCCTGCGTTGCTCGCCGCTTGGGACCAGCAACAGGCGCGTCAGCCTCTTGTACGGTGTGCTGCTCCCCCCCCACGCACATGCAGAAATCGATACGCAGTACGTGTGGGCAAACGGCGGGTGTGTCTACATGTCCACACAAATACACACATACACATACATACGTAGCTATGTTTTGCGTGTGTCCTGTGTGTGGAGTCAGCAGTGTTAGGGGTAAGGAACTTTCGGGCTCTGCTCGCTATATACCCACGTGTCCAAGCGAAGCGTGCTTTGCTTGGGGTAGTCGCATCTAAGGGCCGCACAGACACGCTCACACGTACGTCCACACATTGAACGGTATGAACACCTGAAGATACGGATATCTTTTCTTCCCCGGAGTTTTTACCTCCCTTGTCGTCTGTCTGCACGGGTCGAGACTCCCTTTCCATAGTGTCGAGACATGCACGTCGTCGATGTTGCAGTGAGTTCGATTACTTCCGCGCCTCGATCCCACGTACTGCACAGACAGTCTTTTGCTCTTTTTTTTTGTAGTCTCCACGAGGCGCGCCGCCGGATACGCGCGTCAGTGTTTTCTCTTGCTGTGGGGACACGCCGCTGCTGTCGCTGCTGCCGTTGGTTTGTGCGCGTGTTAACTACATGAAGGCGGAGGACGCGTTTCAAACCGGTGTGTCGAACCAGACAGCCAAAGCTTGCCTATAATACATACACATCTTTTGTGACACGACGGAGGTGTTTTTCTGGCGATTCGTTTTGTATTTCTTGTTACTTGTAGCCACCACGCTGGTGCATTAGTTTCCGGCGTTCGGCTGAAGTGCTTCTTTCATTTTCAAAATGCCTCAGTCTGCAAGTAGCCAAAGAAGCACCGCTTACGGAAGCTATCCGTTTTATCTGCGGACAATATCAGAAGCACGCTTCACGTTTGTTCGCTTTTCTCTGTGGAAAGGGAGTGGAGATGTGTATGGGCTCCTTTGCTCTTGCTGTTGCTAGTAGTACTGAATCTGTATTCTGTTTCTGCTGCTGCTGCTGCGAACGGTGCACGTGCGGAGGATACTGCCGCTGAGTAGTGTCGCAAATTGTACACCCGTGTATGCCACGTTTGAATTCACCGTGGTTCCCACTTGGACCATTCTTGTTCTGTCTGCGTAAGTTATACTTGTTGATCGTACACAAACAGGTTTACCGAGCAAGAGCCCCCGTGCGCCACAGCACGCGTTCAACTGTCTGCGTGTGTCCGCCTGGACGTTTGTCGCAGCTTGAGAATGAATAAGGAAGAGGATCAGCAGCACCAACAGCAATACACATAGCGATGACCCTGATGTAATCCTCGTGAAGAAGTCAGAAAAAACGAGGATAACTAGTTACTTGCGTGCGTCGCTTGCGATTTTAGCGCTGCTAGATGTGAAGTGCCACTTGCTGCCGCTTCTTTTTTCTTGACGTTTGTTGTGGCTCACATGCAGCGGCTGCCTTCGGAAGAATTCGAGAAGAAACAAGTTGAATTGGAGCTGGCGCGGAATCGCGTGGCTACGCTGTCGTTTTGAAATGTACTTTGACTCGGCCTCAGGAAAAGTGCACGTCTGCGGGTGTGTGTGTGTGTGTGTATACATGAGCACGCACGACTATGCTGTGTGGGCGCAGCCAGCTAAAACATGTACAGGCGGGCTCGTTATCTCGTTGAGCACTAAGACAGGTGCGTGTTGATTGTGAAGATATATTTATATCTGAGCTGCTGGAATATAACTCTACTGTAAAAGCTCCACTCCAAAACTGTAGTGTTCAACGAGATCCGCATTAGAGTTGCACTGAGAAAAAAAGGTGGAAACAGAAAATATTGGTTTTGTACGCTTCCCTGTAAAAAAGATTCTCCTTGCTGGCCAAGGCCCTCTCAGGTACTGGAATTCATCGTACGTGATTTAGTGGTAAATGCGTGTTGCCCTTCGCGAAAGCTTTTCCTACTTTTCAAAGTAAAGTAGTCCTCCCACAGAATACATTACGCAGACAAGTGGAAGGGACACGTCAGCGCTGCGGCATTCAAGACTGAAGAAGCAGAGAAGTCATAGTGGTACGCTTTGTACAGCGTCTACTTCAAGAAAGTCGTACCGGACCTTTCTGTAAACTGCTCAAGTAGCACCCACAAAATTGTACCACCTCACGCGAAGAAAATAATCGCTGCGAAGGAGAGTAATCCACAGGAAGAAAGACTAATGCACTTGCAGAAGAGATTTAGTCACATTCTTCGTGGAACAGGGATAATTTAAGCGGGAACGCGGAGCAGTCACCAGAGAAAAGACGATATGTTTGTCTACTTTAGCTGCGGTATGTACACGAGCTACTGAGATCCCTCACTTGCCGGCGCATCCAAGCTCCGCAGTGTTCAATGGCTCCCAAGCTTCTGCTGCCTTCCCACCAAGAAAAGCGCTGCTACAATTTGATCTGAGAATAGTAATAATAATAGGAAGCAGAGAAAAAGTTCTTTTCAAGACGACATTCGCGAGGTAACCTGTGTGCCTTCTGCGCTTCGCTCAGTAACGTGGCGGTGTCCTGCGTCGCCGCACTTGGCAGAACTACTATAATATGCGAACACAGTAGAACGTTATCTTTTGCAGCTAGGACCACTACAAACATGTGAAGGGACATCACCTCCGACTGCCCGTCTGCGGCGGACTCGAGGTTACTTCTTTACCTTCAGCCATGATTTGCCCCTCTCCAACTCTGCATCAGCTCTTCCCTTCTTTCGTCTTTCCAAGAAAGGCGCTGTTTGTGCTGTCTTCACACGCTGGGGCGCGCTACTCACTTTTTGGGAGAGCGAGCAAGTTGCACAGCTACGAGCAACACGAGGTGAGTTATCATCCCGCACCCATTGTCGGTAATCGTCTGTGTCAGACTCCAAAGTACATGAAACGTAGAAAGTACCTGCAGGCGTGCACACACACGCGACAAACAGGTGCACAGAGACACATTCGACAGCGTGTGTGTCTCCCTCCTCGCGTGTATCAGGTAATGTACTCGCCGGTATCTGCACACGCGGTTCTGCAGGTTCCTCCTGTGGTCTCCAGGCTGTCCACCGAGCACAGTATATAGGCAAACGCAACGAACTTGAACCGGCACCCTTAGTTGAGTGGAGATCGAACTCGCTTGGATTTTTCCGTGTTACTCTCCGATTTTGTATTGCTGCGGCGGGTAGTAGGCAGGAGCTGCCAGCTGCACCGAGTGGCAGCAATACTCTACTACTTTCACCCCTGCAGCATACTAATGCATATGTAGCGTCCGTTCACTTGTGGAGTATGTTCCATATAAACAGGACAACAATTGAGAATATAAATGTGACTGCAGGATTGTCTTCACTTCTTACACCCTGGAATTATCGACGCACAGCCCGACACAGTGTCCTACTTAATTTCGCTCCTATTGAGCAACAAACGGTTTTGCCAGGAGGAAGGTGTTTTGAAAAGCGTAATGAACCGACAGCCTTTAATGTTGTGATAGCACATGCGGTCTTTTCTAGGAATTGACTCCCCCAAGTTTATGCTTTCGGTGGTGTACCAAGGCTTCTTTAGTCTTTACGTTGAACGACGTGCTCCGGAGAAATGGTAAATCAAATTCATACCTCGAATTTTAAAGAGGCGTACATCCAGCGCTTGGTACTCCTAGATGGAAAAAATTGAGAGGAGGCACCTGTTCGCCACCCGGGTACTGGTTTTTGTACATCGGATACGCTGGACAACGACACGTGGAAGCTTTCTCCTCGTAGACAACAAGATTCAGAGTACTTCCCATAAATTCGTACGGACAGACCTGTAGAGATGGAGAGAGGTACTTCAGTAGGCTTGTATTTAGGCCACTGGATTAATATCCGCATATAAGCTTTACACGAGTACAGCAAAATGCGCGAAGCACAAAAACTTCGAAGCTACGCGCCGCAGTGCGAGACGGCAGGTGTGATCGAAGATATTTCTGCATCTGTGCAGCCTTTGGTCGTAGAAACCTTTAGAGAGACCCTCCTGGAGAAGGCCTTCCTGCAGACATCAATACCCTTTCGCTTCTTCCAATTGCCTTCCCCGACTCTTTCTCGGTCGCTTTTGCTGGATACATCGTAAAGCGGCAATATATTAATCGAGAGGACAGTCAGTCGCCTAACTTGGCATACTGCACTTGAGCTCTCGAGGACGAGATACAAGTCCTGACGTCGTGTGCTGCAAAAAGCGAAACCCCACAGACCATGGCAACAATTGGGACTTGGTAGTAGTGCGAGTATTCAGTGAGGACTCTGGCTTGTTTACCAGTAAAGATGAGTAGAGCACGGCAAGAATACAAGGTGCAGCAAGAAGGTCAGCGGGCTGAGCCTAATTTCAGCAGACTTCCCTTTGCGCAGGTTCTCACACAGTACTTCAGATACAAGAAAGAACGTGCGCACGGGAGGCAACCTTTTCGAGCTGCACGGTAGCGCAGTGCACTGCAGAGGATATTCAGAAAAGTTGGGCACGTGTTCGCTTACGAGGGTGGCACTGTTTCAGTCTCGTGCTGTCTGCCAGACCATCACCTAAACCCTGGGTTAGATGCACATGTTGGATTCCGAAAGCGAGCGCTTACTGGCAGGTGAAGGTTGTCTTCGAAGGTCACACCTTGTAGAAGGGATGGACAAGTACACAAGAGTCGGTGGCGTGAACCACAGGTATGGTACTAATTCACCTCTGCTGTTACACAGAGGGGGTCGCGTGAACAACAGGTATGGCACTAATTTACCTCTCCGCATGGTAAGTCGTGTGTCTGCGGGGGAACACGAAAAGCATAGTAATGGGCACCCTCTCTTGGATTAAATTCGGAGGTGGTGCTGCAGAATACTCTGCAGGCGATCGGCAATATCTGTGCAAAATCCTTCCTTGACGCTCAGGTGTACACATCTGTGTATACGTACACATATTCAGGGCAGCGTTGACCTCGAACAAAATGGTCGGCACAACACTGACCAGCAGCCACCCTCGCTGTAGGAACAAACAAGCGTGATTCATTGAGGCTGCGGTGGGACCAGCTTCAGCTGCAGTGATGTTGCCGCCTGCCATCGCAGGCGACGGAAGCCCTGAACATTGTGCAAGCCTTTGTTCCCTTCTAACACAGGTAATATATCCGTTGTCGTGGTGGCTACTAGTCATAATGTAGTACACGATCGAGTGCTCTCCTGTTCACTGGTCGAGTAAGATATATCAAATTCCCGTAAGTAAGTGACAAGGGACACCTCTGTGCAAGCAGCTGATTCATGCGGGCGGACAAGCAGGGGAGACACGTCCACGCAGGAAAGTACAAAGGGTAAAGTCCAAGTATACCCCGAACATAAGAACCTGTTACTCTTTATGTATTTAGGTGATTCACGTGAACCCAGTCTCAGTGTACGTGTCAGGTTCACGTGCACGCCGTGTCGTGATAATGGAAAACTTGAAGACTTGTGTGCTTCTCCAGCACACGATTCTAAACATACTACAAAAAGAATGCATCTTTGTTGCGTGAGGTATTTGCGAGATGGGGGACACGGGAATCAATCGTGTCAATGTAGTCTACACTTTCTGCTCGGGACGCATTCAACGACGCATTTTCCATTTTGTACCGGCAGACATGTACTACTGTGTTCTAGGGCCCACAAGCACGCAGTCTCCGCAGAGCAACATGGAAGGTAATGGACGACGCCTATGAGCGTCAGCAGTGCCTCGTTGCGTCCAGCCTACCTGGTATTGACCCTGATATACAGGTGTGGAGGTATGTCATGCATTTGTCGTCGAAAGTCTTTCTAGCACAACACCTACGACTGTGGCGCAAGTAATTATTGACAGCTTAAAAGTATACAGATCGCCCTTCACATTTCAAAACATACTCGGAGAACCACACATACACGTAGATTACCCGCTGGGTCTCCAAGCTGTTCAGGGGGCAGTTCCAGGTTCACGCTGCAAAACAACTCAGAGAGTGGTACTTCACTAACAGTACTGGGAAAGCGAACGCGTCGAGGAGAAACTCAGAACCTTACGAACGTGGGCCATTCTCTTTATGCCCAGCCGGCTGCTGTTGTCCAGAGCGGTGCGCTTTTGAACACATAAATGAGTATCAAGTCACGAAGGAATACGCGTAGGTCTGTGCATGGACGTACCCCATATTGTTGTATGAACATGCTTGTATGCTACACTACTCGACGTGGTTAGCACGGTGCACATGAATGGAGTATACGCCCTTAAGCTCCATTGTATGATGGCACATGCGGTCATGTAAGTGCCCACAAAAATACGTTACACCGCGTAGACGGTATAAAGCGTTCCGTGCCCGCGGCCGTGCAAGTGGGTGCTGGAATATTTTGTTCTCTTCACCCCCGAAGACAAAAATGCCCCATTTTGGCAGTCCACCAGGCCCACCGAGAACTGCAGCTACAAGAAAACAGACTCATAAAAGTGAGCGTGTACAGGAAACGGATCCCGTCGTGGCGGCTTGCAGGTGGCTGTAAATCAAAGCCTTTCTTTGCGGCGTGATCAAGCGTCAACGCTGCGTGTAACTCCCCCCGTAGAACAACTACGAGTATTCAGACAAAACTAGAGCGATAAAACGTCAACGCTGCGTGTAACTCCCCCGGTAGAACAACATGTACGAGTATTCAGGCAACAGTGTAGCGACAAAACCATCTCCAGCTACACATATTTCGTATAGGTGGCATATCCATCCATATCTGCATGTATAAATACACGGCAGAAGTGCAGGGGACTGTGTACACGTATTAACATGTGTGTGAGTGTCTGCATACACACTCATATCTGCGCTCGTCGAAAAGTGCTTCCTGATGCATGCATAGATCGTGTCACAGATACTTTATTGGAACACTTTCACATATCCTCATTCTCAGTAACTTCGCCCACAGTTCCCTTGCCCTGGATATGTGGTAGCCTCGCTTTGTAACCTACGTTACATCGACAACAGTCCAAGCTCCTATATTCGACCAAGTTGCTAGTTCCTTACCAGCTGCACTATTTGTTTATACTTTACAAGTACAACAAGTTTATCATGACATTCCTGCGGACTACTGTGTCCCTATTCTCTTCGAAACGGTCTGCTTGGGACAAGCTGTAGATTCAGGAAAATGTTTGCTCTTATGAACGGATCAATTCTTATCAGCGCATACGTCACGGACTTCTCCAGTGTAACCAGAAGGAGATTCGTAGGTTTTCTAGGCCCAGACTCGTTACCCCTGCCCAATGTACACCGTGCTTGGTGTTCTCCCTCTTATTAGGAGTAAGTGTAGACCACTTTATTTTTTGAACCGCGCACGTTTACGCACAAGCGCGTAGGGAGAAACACATGTGTCAGCGTGATGAGATGATAGACGCAAACACGTGGCTGGGTTGTGTAATGAGTAAGACGGCGTTCAAATCCACCGCCGATACGAAAAACCTAATGTCAATTTGCCATCGATAGCTGTATTACGGAGGCGCACCTTGCTGCAGTCAGTTAAGTATCTATCAACTCGTGAGGGGGGGACTCCAGCTGAAGATCAAGTTTCATATTTGTCGAGCTCACTCAACCCCAATAAAGATTGTGACTGCTAGTTGCGTTTGGATTCGTAGGCATATGTGCACAGGACTCCATTGCCGGGGCCACATATATAAAATATTTATATGCAGCAGCGACGTTTTATCACGTCGACTTTGTCGTCTCACGCAGTTGTTTCAACCCGAAGATGACGAAAGCGTCAAATGTTCGCATGCAAGGCGCTCTGCCACACGTCCTACAAGGAGAATCCAATTGAACTGGAGCAGAGGCGGCACTGAGGAGTGCAGGTAAAGGTTGTAATGGCCTTTCTGTAGGGGATGATGGAAAGCGTAGCACCAGCACAGACGAGCGAACTGCTGCAGCTGTGAACGACTGCACCGCCTCGCCTGCGTTCAACACTCCCACCGTGTTATCTGAGTGCGTCGAGAACTCCAGTCCTGTTTCCGCTGACTTTTCCTGTAGATGAGTAGACCCTTATCAAAACACTAGAATCTCTGACTTTAGCAAAGGACCAAGGATGCATATCTCCTGACTTCCCGATACGAATCTGTATCAATCCATGAAACGTGTGACGCGATACCCTGGCAGAGGCCGGTTGCGAGACCGCGTGTGACACAGTTGCTTCCATGTACAGCTTCTGCTGTGTAGGGGGCGAGCGTCGAACTTGTCGGCGTGATGGCGTCCACGTTAGGAACGCTGTTTTGCGAGCTGTTCCTGCCGCCCGTCGCAATTGCCACGGTCGACGTACGTCCACGGGGGCGTCGTCCACCGTACGTCAGAAAGAACACTTAGTCTGGGTCGGAAAGAGCGGTTAGCCTGGTATTTTGTCTGGCCAAGTTGTTTTCTAAGGATTCGCGGCATTTTGTCTGGCCGTTTTCTATGGATTCGCGCTTTGCCTTTTCGTCTGCAAAATTAAGCATGTAGTTCCCCCATGCAGTTGTGATCCACAGTCAATGAAAGACACTTGAGACCGCCAGAAGTAGTCCAATGTCCGGGGGGGTACGAAAAAGAAGTTGATGTCATGTGTCGCTACTCGATATCAAAGTTGCGGGAAATAGGTGTTCTTATACAAGTTCTCGTGGCCACTTCCATACTGGTCTTGAGACCATTGCAACCAGTTGCCGTCCCCTTTGAAATTTTTCGTCTGCGTCGCTATACGACGTTCTCAAGCACTTGTGTCGCAAATGGTAGCACTCTGCTGGCCACGTCGTGCTCAGGGGAACACGGATGAAACGTTATTTGATCATAGAGGCGACATTTGTACGAGAGGGTATGCCCCACTATTCATACCCGATCAGGGCAAGCGCAAATTACAATATTTTTTCCTTCGAGACGGCATGTGGCAATTATGTTTTTGAGGCTTCATTGGCTTACTTGCCGTCTAAAGGCACTCGTAGCATGCCCGGCGCTTACAAAGATTCCCACAGTGACTTTTATATTTAACTTTTGAATCCAGGATTGTTCGAGTTTGGGCAGCAGTATGACGCGCATCCAGTACCGTTTACAGTACTTGCTGTACTTCTGTGGCGGCGTTCTTTTCTGTCTTCACCTCAACAGGTGGACGCCGTTTGTCGAAGCAGCTGAGCCGTCCTCTGCAAAAACAGAAAGACGTCTAACAAATGGTTCCCCAAGTAGTGGTAAAGGTTCGTCCTCGCGGCGATATACAGAGGCTCACGCAGATAGGGGCCACCGGAGAGGAAAAGCTACCACAGCGACAGGAACATCAACAACAGCGCCGCCACCTCTCCCGACAGCACGTAACCGAACCCTGCTTCCGAAGCGATCATCACTGGACAAACATTCCCGATTCAAAAAACTTCCGTCACTAGTAGCGGCACTCTGCGGTCCAGGACTGTATGAGGTGTTTAAAGCACTCTGGTGCAGTGGGCCCGGTTTCCCGATTTCCGAACTTCGCGATATGACGCTTCCGCTGCCGGCCTTTCCAGACGTCATTAAGGGTTCGTGCCGCAACTGGATGACCGCGGTAGACTTACGTGGACGACAAAAGGTTCTATGGAGCGCGCACATTGCTAGCCAGAGGCATGCTCTGCAAGCTATACGGGAAGAGTCGGAAACAGCGGTATTGCGAAATGTGCTGTTGCCTGGAAGTACATTCAGTGTGGAAATGGTTGATTCACCAGGGAGCGTAGACTTTAAGGGCGCTACGTTCAAGCGAGGTTACATCATCACGAATGGTTCGTACGGCTTAGTAATGGTCGTACGAATGCTGAGGAACGCTGCTCAAAAGGGCGCGCTAAAGGACGGGCCTGCTGAATCTATGCCGGGTCCTGCTGAACAGGTGGAGTGTGCAGGGGCACAGGCGCCCGCCGTGGCACCGCATTCCACCGCCGCCAGCCTTTCATCTCGTGCCACGTATCTGGAGAAGACAACTAGCATGCAGCAGAGCCCTCCGACAGAGCAGCAGGTCGCTGCTCGCACAGACACCGGTCCATCCGAAGAGCCAGCAGTGGATGCTACGGAGCAGAGGGAGGGGGACCTGGACACGTGCACGGCAGCCGGTAGTTCGCTTGCTAGTTCTGAAGTGAATCGGGTGGAAAAGGTTTTGCAAGCTGGCGAAGTGAGTGCAGCATCCAAAGATGATGTCCCATCGACAGCTGCAAGTGAAGCGTCCGTGGCTACTGCACAGGCTTCTTTCTCGTCCCCGGCACATGGGTCTTCTCAATTTCGCGACCAGAGCGAAGTGTTGCTTAAGGAACTTTCCTGGGAACTTGCAAACAGAAGAAACTTGGACACGACTTACGTTGTGAAAATGGGAATATCTACGCGTGATACGTTTCCATCCGACTTGAATGAACGTGAGCAGCTGGCTGAGAAGATTATCGCGACGCGGCTTAAGTCTACTCGTCGCATTTGGAGTCTGATGCCAGTCGGTTTCACTCCACACCAGCTGTACAAGTCTGGCTTTGTACTGCCACTAGCAACAGTGCGATTACAGGGAAGGCGTTCTTACTTGGACGGTTTCCATAATGGCCGAGCGCACTTGTTCAACGTCATACAGATTATGTATCCCCAGTTGACGGATGTTTTCGACCTGCGTTTGCGTGATCCCGAGGCGCTTCTTTATATGGTGAAGCGCGTCATTCAGCTTGGTGCTCATCTTGCAGCAGCAAAACTTGTCCATATGGACATTAAAAGGGAAAACATTGGTGTGTCTCCCACGGGTGAACTGACACTGCTGGACTTCGACGAGGCTCAGCGGGAGGGAACCATTTTTGAGTGTCGGCGCAAGCCCACGATTCACTTCGCCGCTCCAGAGGTTTCCAGAAAAGTGCTGCGTTCTGGGAAAACGTCTAAAACGCAGCGATGCGTAGCACACAGGAGTCTCGACAACTGGGATCTGGGCATACTGTTATTTGAGCTGGTTTGTTCTTCTGACAAGTACTTTTCCTGTTACGAGCCCAGGGGTTCTCTTTGGGACCAAATCAAATGTCTCTCAAGTTTGGAACCACCCTCAGGAGGGGAGCCGGGTGATGGTCTATCTCCAACTCGAGCCCCAGTTAACTGGGGAAGTTGCCGCCCACCGAGAAAAGTTCAAGCTGTTATTTACGGTCTTCTTGATTTGAATCCAGAGAGAAGGCTTGATGCCTTGAAAATCTTTGTGTACAGCGATCTGTTTCGGTTTACCAGAAGCGAGGTGGAGAGGAGGTAAGGACCAAGGGATGTGGGCTTGCGATTGCAAACAAATAAATAGACAGTTGTGATGTTGCACCTTGTGTATGATTATACACCTATTGTCGCCTGGACACGCGCTGTAAACCGTGAAGCGCTCATTCTGACGGAAATGCACGGGTAACGTGCAATTTTCACTAGTATCCGTAGAGAAGGCGAAAACAGGCAACGTTTGTCTGGCGTGACGACTAGGTTGAGTGAAATTCTAATGTGGGCGAACCTGGGGGTGAACACCATTGTGTGGTACTGTGAAGTATATGTTAGTTTTCTGCTTGCAGGCGCACACAGTAGTAGTAAATGAAGTTTCGTATTACGTCCCGTTGAAGTGGGTGGAAGTCGAAAAAATTGTTCTTGGCAAGCCATTACTGTGCACCTGGGGGGATTGGGTTACATGGATTCTTGCCGTGAACTAACATAGGGCTCACGAATACACAGGGGGAGGATCGTTCCTACGTTGTGTGGATGACTGCGCACAACCTGCAAAAAGTGTTTTCCGTTTCAATAACTGTGGTTCTCGAGTTGAACCGCGAGTGTTTGATAAGTTGCAAACGCCCGACAAAGGGTATATCATTTCCTGGAGAATTCTTATGTCTACTGCGGGCTTACGGCGATGTACGGGTCCATCTTTCTGCTACATTTGAAGTGCCTTTGTTGACAACAATTCATTTTTTGTATCCGTGGAGGCACGTAGCGCGAAGGTGTTTGTCAGTCCACGCGGATGCGACAGGCCTTTGTGTCCGGGACGTGGCATCGGAGACACGCTTGTGTTCATACGTGCGGCTTCTAATTGTTACACCTAGGTACTACACAGCCGCACCCCTGCTCCAACGTCCGTGAATTAAGGTTTCGTTTGCCGCAAGAGTTATATAGAAGTTGAAGGTGGGCTACACCATCTGTAGCAGGCCATTCTAATGTGAATGCCCTTACGTGTACGGATAAATATAAGTATGTATTAACGAATGTTCCCGCGTATATTTCTGTACGTGTTTCTGTGTCTACACTCCCATATTCTACATGTTTTCAGTGACAGCGAACCGCGCGTAGTAATGGTCTGCTATTCTGCGGCACGTGTTGTTTGTTATAGTCTTTAATCTAGATTTTACGCAGTCGAGATGTTCACCAAGTTTACCAACAGGTCTTACGGATTCAGTCAACGTACGAAATATCAACACAGCGGTGCCTGTGTGTTCGCCTCGCCCACCTACAAAGTGCCATCAGATACAACCACGATTAACAGTAGAAGAATGTGCATGTCCATTTTTGCAAGTGCGCTGCATCGAACCGCAGTATCATCTACTGCGACAATTTAATGTAGAGAACTACGCTTGGTTTAAACTTTTCTTGTGTGCATCATGAGTGTTTGGAGAGAGACCATTACCCTATCATGTTAGCAGCTTCAGATACGCACGAGGTACGCACACGAAGAAACTATGGTCAATCGGCTACTGCCGCTTCACACGCTCAAGGCCTACAGAAAGCAAGAGTTTATGTGTTGCGTTTCTGCTGACAGAAGCTCTAGCTATACAGATATACATACGAAGAGACAGCAGCATGTGTATTGTGAAAGGAGCCTATTTCTTTGGCCACGATAATGTTGATGATTAGCGTTTTGAGCTGCAATCTAGCAGGTTTCCCGAGAGACTTACAAGAAGGCCTAACAACTGCTGTTATACGCCTAGTCACGTGGTCCCATATGGGTGCGCATGTATGTGCGTATTACTCGATAAAAGTATTTGATGCTCTTGTGTATCGCCGTTTATGCATATACTTACGCATACGTGTATATACATATGTGTAAACGTATGACACAAATATGGCTGGATCATCGCTATCCATTTGAACATGTTTAGGTACGTTCCACGCGTATATACTACGGCCGAACACGTCTACCGAGAACATGGACAGGAAACTGCAGTGAACCCCCTCTGCGGCTGCGTGGCTTCGTTCCTCTTCTTAGTTGAGGAAAAACAAAGAAATCTGCTGTATTTCGCAAGCTTAAATAATGATGTCTATCACTACCTTCACCACTGCTAACACAACAGCTATTGCCCGTGATTATACTACTACTCTTACTATGACTTTACTTCTACTGAATGCTGGACAACAACGATACTCACTACCTGTACTGGTTCTCATACTATTACACTCCTATTAGTATTACTACCCCTATTTCTACTACAGTTACTCCAGTAGGAGCTCCTGCTCGCACTGCACTACTACTACTGCTATTACTGCTGCTACTACTGCTATCACAACTGCAACTACTGCCGCTATTACTACTGCCAGTACTATTGCTACTTCTGGTAGTGGTGCTACTACCACGTCACGGTTAAACGAGAAGTCGCACCCCTGCGCGTATGGCTCTGCACAAGCATGCAAAATCTTCTGTATTACCAACTGGGACACTGCTAGTGCTCTTGTGCCACCTTTCGTACTATTCTTATTTGTGTTCGTTTCCAACTAAGACGTCAGCGCCACGGAGTCATCAGTGACACCGTCAAAAGTCGCGGTGCTACTACTACTATTACTGCCAATGCTGCTACTGCTCCTACTATTACTACCACTACCGCTACTACTATTACTACCACTACTGCTACTAATACTACTGCTGTTGCTGCTGCTACTGCGACGCCTCCTACTACTCCTACTACTGTTATTACTACTACTACTACTACGAATCGCTAGTTTGGTCCGCTGAACAGCTTGAAAAACACTCTGAAAGACAGTGTAGAATAGCAGAGCGATGACTCTGTTTGCTGCACGTCTGAGACGCACGCACCTGAGCAGCGGGAGCAGCAGATGGTATAAACCAGGATTCGGAGCTCCTTTACTAGTGCCCGTGCCTTGGCGCCTCGACCTGCTGTGTTGCGCACATTGTCTCTCCCTTTTCGTGGTTCAGTTCGTGCAGGTTCTGGAACCAGTTTAGTGACATGAATGCTTCTGCACTAAAATCTCACTTTTTCCTTTTCCGTATTGGTGAATGCTGCTAAATACTCCTGCTCCATTTAGCCGGTCCCTAGAATAGCACCAGACGCTGTGAGTCCAGCGCTCAAAACTGTTGTGAATTCCTTGTCTGGACAGACCTTTACACGTTAACGACCAGCTACACACTAGAGTGGACAAGGAGCAAGTGGTCGGTTTAGAACGGAACTTCTCAGACTCTGCATCGGACCATGTCCTTTCTGCATATGGTACGCAGTGTTAGCTAGACTGACGAAAGGCCGAGTACGCATTGAGATACATACGCGAACGAATACACATCTGAAACTTTATGCAACCGTATACGTCGTTGAATTTAAGGAGTACGGCCGGACTTGTCCACACGTACGCAGGTGTTATCTACACATACACACTATATTTTACGTCGTAATAAATGCACGATGCCAGAGAACCTCATGCAGAAGTGTGGTACTTCTTGACAGAGGTGTACGCTACCTGTGTAAATCACCTCGCTGCTTGGGTGTACACTAGTCCTCTACAAGGAATGATTTAGTTGTGTACACACAAGTGTGCAAATGAAGGGGAACCGGCTGCCCTTCATTTGTCTGTAGATGCTTCCGGTTCAATAAGCAGCCCGCCAACAGAATCTGAACGATGGAGTCGTCGTGTCCGACAACACGCACAACATATTCTTTTACTTGCTAGAGCGACCGGGGGTTCTGCCACACCTCCAGTCCCCGTCCAAACTCCTTCTTTGTTTCCTCCAGTATATTTGCTTTCGTTTCCTCGTTAACAGCTCTACCTCTTTAACAGCAACATTTGCATCGTGAATTATGCATTCTGTTTCGAAGTATGATTGCATGTGAATCACCTCGTCCCGTATGGATGAATATGCAGACAGAACGTATTACGAATCCCTATGCGCGTTGGACGTTAAAAAGTAGCCGTTCGCACCTGTTGTAGTAAACCTGTTCCAGCGCACTGAGCTGTCTGCCGTACGCTGTACTACGATTCTCTCATATGTATATGTAGACAAATATACACGTATTATATGTCTTGGTTCGTGGAGCCTTGTGTCCGGCTGAGTTGTTTATCAGCGCAGCACTACAGACTTCACACTTCCTTACACATACACACATGTGTGTACATAATGCTACATAATGCCTGGGGAAGGCGGTAACTGAATAGGGCTCAGTGCCCTTCCGAAATCTTCTAATTTCAAGGCTGGAGCACGAATTCACCTATCGGGTTATAGGTGCTACATAATTGCATTACCCATGATGTGAAAAACACTAACATCTGTGTGAAAGCGTAGCCACCGACACGTATAGCATACGTGCGCGTCACTCACGCGTTACCTGCTTGATCTTCGTACGCAGAACTCTAACCCTGCAGCAATACTGTCACAGTGTATACGCCTTCTCGTCTATACTGATTCTTCGTTCGTAGGTCGAGTTGAAGTGAAGCACGAGTGTAGACCAGGGCGACGTGTGCGTTCTGAGCGCACGCGCGGAGGCCGTCGTCGTGCGTCACATCCACGGGACACCAGCAGCCGCAGCGCACCAGCAGAAGCAGCAGCAAAGATCTGTGTTACTGGGTGTTTGAGCGCAGGAGGGTCGCGTCCCACGTGGGCGCCGATAGCAGAGGACCCTGCTTCTACTGGTGATCGCTGCTCGAGTGCTGCTTGAGGCTGCTTCGAAAAAGCACCTATGTGTACATTTACATAAACGCATACATACCTACACGCGTCACGTATCATATTCGTGTTGGTAGTTGCTCCTCGTCTCGACTCGTGACTCAACTTTATAAATCGGCTCTGGTTGCTCGTGCTGATTCTTCTCAGACCTCTGTCTCCACATCTCAATGTACATGTATATGCGTAGGACTGCATGTTACTGGTGCTCCCAACACCTCTGTTTCATGTGCTTGTCCTCTTTAGGCTGAGCCTTTTTCCATTCAACATTTCGAGTGTGAACTGAGAAGGTCGTTTTGGCTCGTCCTTGTTGAATTCGGTCTCTAAGGTTGCCATTGCTTCCTTGACGTTTCACCGTAACATGATATGCTTCAGGGAGCTACTGCTGCTGCGGATTCGTCTCGTGGTGGAAGTAGTGTCACTGGAGCTGTCATGTTGCATATGTTTCCTCGACACCTGGCGTTAAAGAAGCCGCCCGCTAGTGCCACTTTCGCTGCTGTTGGTGGTGCTCTGGCTGTCGCTCCTGCTGGTGCTGCCCCAGGTGCTGTCACAGTTGCCGCTGCTTGTGCTCCATCTAATGCTGCTGCTCATCTCTCTATGGAATTTGGCCTTCGCCCTTCTTACGCGGTTGTTGCTCGTGTTGCTGAGGATACGAATCTCCTCGTGGTCTGGCATTAAAGATGGTCACACCTTTCAGGCTATGGCAACCGTAGCGGCATCAGGTTATCTTGTAACCCTCTGGTGGTTTTCCATGTCCTCTGCGGAGGGACCTCCTTATTTTGGAGACCAGCGCGTGACTTCCGGACTGCACTACTTCTGCGTATCGAAGTTCACGCTTTCGTCCATGTTGCCTCACATCTTGTCTACTCTCTGCACGTTGACAATAAATTCGTGCTGCCTTTAATTCGCTTTGCGGTCTATTCCTACCAAAGTCAAACTTTGTACGCGACGCATAAACGCGTTTAATTCGCTCTGCAGTCTGTTCTTCCCAAAATCAAACTTCGTGCGCTGTGCACAAACAACTCCCTACTTTTCTTCGCGACTTTTCTCCCGCCACCCCCTCCTGTCTTGCTTGTCTTGCAGGAGCCGGGGAGCGCACACGCGCTAGTCGTCACTGCAGCGGCACTGCTGCAGCAGAAGAGGCGGCAACAATCATCACGCGGCGGCAACGCAGCAGCAGTAACAACAACAGCGCCAGCAACAGCAAGAGTAACAACGATAGCGGCAGGAGGAATAGCTGCGGTATAGCGGTAGCAACTTCATTAGCAGTTATGGCGGCCAGCCGCAACAGCAGCAACACCGGCAGCAATGAGGACGACGGGCACGGTTGCCAAGCGTTGTCGATTCGTGTGTGGCCTTCTGCCTGGTGTTGTGTCGCTGCAGAAAACTTCAGGTGAGAACCCTCCTGCGCATTCTCGACGACGGGAAGCAGTAACAGCTGCAATAAGTCAGATCCATCAGGCAGATCATAGCAGCAGCAGCAGCAAGATCCACTCCAACAGCAGACACAGGATCGCTAGCGCAGAAGCCGCCGCCGCCGCCGCCACAGCGCAGCAGCACCCGTAAGAATAGCCGCGCTGCAAGCAGGAGCAGCCGCAGCGACATCAACGAGAGCAGACACAGCCAGGTGAATAAAAAAAGTACTGCAGGCCGTGGATTCTTGAGAGCCGCACCCGCACATATTTGCAGACCAGCAGGAGGACGCAGCAGCAGCAGTAACGGCAGTAACAGTAACGACAGAAGCAGCCAGAGCAACGTCAGCGGCCCCAGCAAAGGAGGCAACAGCAACACGAACAGCAGCCGAAATACCAAGAGCTGCACCAACAGCAAGGGCAGCAGCAACAGCGGCAACAGCAACAGCAGGGGCAACAGCAGCGGCAGGGGCAACAGCAGCAGCAGGGGCAACAGCAGCAGCAGGGGCAACAGCACCAGCGCCATCAGCATCGTACGCAGCAGCTGCAGCATCAACAGCAACAACAGCATCAGCAACGAGACGCGCAACAGCAGCAGCAGCAGCAACGGCAGCAGCAGTTCTTCAGCAGCAGGAGCACTGCTGAGAGCTGCACACGTGCACCTTCGGCGGCAGCCAAGACGCAGAGACGGGAGCACCAGCAAAAGAGCAGCAGCGACTGCAGCGAGAGCCACGCTCGACGAAGAGAACAACAGGGAGAGCAGACACACCAGCCGCGCTGAGTGCGCTGATTCTGCTGCCGCACATGAGACGAAGCGCAGCGGCCTGTAGAACCAGCAACGGGGAGATAACCGCCGGCTTTCCCTAGTTCACGTGCTGCACCCAGAGCAGCGGCAGCAAGTGCTGAGTAGCTGCGCTGAAGTTAAAGGCAGCAGAAGGACAACAGCGACAAACAGCGTAGGCACACAACGACAGCAACCCGCGACGCGAGGTGCGCGACAGCAGAGGCGAGACATCGGTTCTTCGATTAAAAAATATCGAGCAAGAGCAGCAAGGGGAGCAGCACGGGGAGCCGAGCAACAAGAGTAGCAGAACAGCAGGACGAGAAGCAGCGGCGACAGCCGTACGAAGTAGACACCGCGGCAGGAGCTGGCCGAGGAGCAGGGAGAGGCGCGCCGGCAAGTGGCGGCGAATACCGTCTTCGGGAAAGCGAAGGAAGAGGAGAAGAGGCCGAAGAGCTTGCTGTTGAGGATATCACCTTCAGCAGCTGTTGTATGCCCCTGCTCAATATACTAGCGACTCATATAAACGTGGAAAACTGCAGCTACACATAGACTGCAAAGACGCAGGCACTGAAGAGAGAGACGTTTGAAAACTCAGCCGCTACTACTACTATTGCTAGTGCAACAGTGCAACCCCCCCTGCTGCAGGAACTGCAGGAAGACGGGGCTCATCTCACAAGGATGTTATCGTTGACGAGAGCGCGCGTCGAATAGGTGAGAACGAGCTGGCCTGCTCTTGGCTCACCAACGCTGTCCGGATGGCACAGCCGCACTACCACCAGCGACACGGCAGCAGAAAAAGAAAAAACGTGACTGTCGGCTGCCTGAGAGAAAGCAGAGAGTCCCCGTAGACATGACGTTGGTGCTGTTGCTGTTCTTCCCCGTGCCGACACAAGTGCTCGCGGCGTTTGCGTTGCTCCCGCTGTTGCTGCTGCTCCCGCTGTTGCTGCTGTCGTCCTCGAGCAGCTGCAGCAGAAGAGCGTGACTGCAACCGGTCCACAGGAACGCTTCTGAACGTGTGCGGCAAGCTTAATCTTCCCCTATGTCTGTTTTTCTCCTGCCTCTTCTTGGGGAGAGCAGCAGCAGCAGTAGTAAAGGCTGCAACGACGGCGGCAGCGTGGAGTCTCTTGCCTCTACGACAAAGAATCCATCTTTTCTGCATCTGGTGCTGCTGCTGCTGCTTCTTCAGGAAGACGCCGAGAGAGAGGCGCCAGAGGATTTATCGGTCCCCCCCCAGACTTTTCTAACCGCTGCTGCTGCAATGAAGGCTGCCTGCCAGCGGCGGGCGCCGCCGCGGCCGCGCAACACGCTGCTGTCTTTGTCAGGCAGCAACAGCAGCAGCAACAGCAACAGCAGCAGCAGAAGCAACACCCGCGGGCGACTGAGTCACTACAAGCAACACGGCCACCAGCAGGGTGTGCAAAGTGAGGTGAGCAACAAGGCGAGGCCGTCCCAGGTGCGAGCGAAGCAGCAGCAGCAGCAACTGCTGCAACAGCAGCCCCAGCGACAATACCAGCACCTGCCGCAGCAGCAGCAGCAGCGCCAGTCACCGACCCGGCTGCAGCAGCAGCAACAGCAGGTGCCTCTGAGGCAGCACCCACTCCCGCGGGAGGAGGCGCAGCACCAGCAGCTGCAGTTGCAGGAGCAGCAAGAGCCGACGTTAGAGCAGGAGTCGCAGCAGCAGCTGCTGCAGGAGCAACAGCAGTCACAGCAGCAGCAGCAGCTGACCTTGCAGATGCAGCGGCAGCACCAGCGTCGTCGCTTGCTACATACGAGTGCTGACGAGGAAGCGCTTTGCACTGCCTACCGAGGAGGCGGAGGAGGAGAAATCGGTCCCTCTCTCTTCTGTGCTGCTGCTGCTGCTCCTCATCCCCCTGCTATGCATTGTCCTGCATTTCCCCCTGTGGGTGCTGCTCCTGCCGTTGCTGCTGCGGGGGGACGTTTTGGAGCCGGGTCTTCTGCTGCTGGCTGCACTGCTGGTGGAGCAACTTCCACCAGGGACGGCCATGCTCAGCAGGCAGCATGCAGCAACGAGATGCGCTGTGCCGCTGAACACCGAACCAGCAGCAGCGGCAGCTTTTGTGGAACTGGTGCTGCTGCTGCCGCTGCAGCACCATGGATGCGAGCCGAGCAGGGACAGCGACAGGCTGCGTCTGTGGGTGCTGCAGGAGCAGCAACGGCTGCATGCGGTGACGCGGACATTCGAGAGAACAGCCTCAGCCATTGTCCGAAGCAGCGTGCAGGAGGCGTACCTGCCGCTGCCGCCCACAACTGTGCTCGGCGCTGCTCCTCAGATGCAACAACGCGTCAAGGTGCTGCAGCAGCTAGCAGCAGCAGCACCAGGAGCGGCGAAACCGGGGCAGCAGCTGCAGCAGCAACAGGAAAGCCAGGAGGCGAAGCAGCAGCGCGAGGAGGAAGGTCGGCTGCAGTGGTGGGAAGCCCGTTAGAATGGTGGAGCAACCACCCTCCCCCGCCGGTGCTGCCGCCATCTCCTCCCCTGCGGGCGCCTCCGGATATCGAGCAGCAGCTGCAACGGGGAGAAGAGCAGCAGCAGCAGCAGCCTCCGGTCGATATTGATGAACTGCCAGTAGGAACACACCAGGCCGCAAACTTCGAAGAGCTGCTTCAGCAGGCTCTCCGTCGCGAGAGAGAGCAGCTGCAGGAACGCCGTCGGAAGAAGCTGTTACAGCTTCAGCAACAGCAACAGCAGCAACTGCAACAGCAACAGCAGCAGCAGGTACAAGGGCAGCAGCAGCAGGTAACGTACCCGCAGGAAGGGCGGCAAGTGCAGGACGGGCAGCCGCTACAACATCAGCGGTTGCTCCTGCTGCGTCAGCAGCAGCAGCAGGGACAACTCTTGCAGGTGGGTGAGGAATTCTGGGACGACGCGGAAAACAAAGTTACTGAAGGAGAGGTAGACCGTACGTGTATTGTTGATCTTGCACCGGAGGAGGAGGAAGAGGAGGAACGACAGCAGCAGCACCAATACGTCGACGGAATGCAGAAACTCGACGCGATCTACGGGAAGGATCCCAGCAGGAGCGGCACTATGCACCGCAGCAGCAGATACTGCAGCAGTACTCACGCTGGCACTGCTACTGCTCCTCGGCGCTTTCCGCGGGAGCAAGAGGAAGCCCTCGCAGCACCTGCTCTTTTCCCGGATGGACACGCGGCTGCAGCAGCAGTGATAGCAGCTGAAGAGCCGCAGATCCCAGCCGAAGGAGCACGGATGTCGCCAGGTGTTCAGCAGCAGCGCAGCGAGGCGCATCTCCCTGCGCCGCTCTATACTTCTAGTAGCGACACGCATGCAGCGACAGCCGCAGCAGGAGCCGCACAAGCTTGCGCACCAGTTGCAGCTTATGTGTGCAGAGGACGGCGGCCGGCTGCAGGACGGGACATCGCTGAAGCACAGACAGAGGCAGAGGAGCGAGAGCAAAGGCCTGGCCCTTGTTCTCTTCCCGTTGCCGTGGCCTCAGACGCAGCGGCAGCAGAGACGGAAGAGGACGCCGACGAGGAGGAGGAGGAACAGCTGCAGCAAAGAATAGACGACACACCGCAAAGGTCTTTCGGTCAAAGCAGAGACAGAGACAGGCAGTCCCCTCGATTGCGCTACAGCAGCAGCGGGGCCTTCTCGTTTCCGCGTCCCTCGGCCTCCAACGTCGCAGCGGGTCCTGCTCTTGCTGCTGCTGCTCCTCCTGCTCAGGTGCCGCAGGAGAAGCCGCCGCATGATTCTTTCTCGCTGGTTTCCGCTGAGCGGCATGCGCGGCGCCTCAGCGGCAGTCCCTGCAACGCGTCGAGCAGCGGCAGCAGCGGCAACGACGGCAGCAAGAAGAGCAGCAGCAAGAAGAACGGCAGCAACAGCGGAAGCGCCGTCAGCGCAGGGAACTGCCCGAGTTCCCCTAGAGCCAGCAGCAGGACGCGAGACAGAAACACTTTCAAAAGCAGCGGTCGCATAGGCAGACGCAGCGGCAGCAGCAGCAGCAGCCGACAACTTCCTCGAGGCAGCCCTAGCGACAGCGACGACGACGAGGAGGTGGAGGAGGATACACAGCAGCACCGACAGAGCGACGCGAACGTAGTAGTAGTAGTAGAGGACGAGGAGCAGCAGCAGACAGAGGAGGTTGTGAAAGATGAAGTCCAGCTCCAGCAGGTGCGTAGAGCAGCAGCAGGGGAACAGCAGAGGCACCAGCAGCAGCAGCAGGAATGTGGAAAGAAAGACTTCTGCGAACATGACTCCGGAGTTCTCTACTCCCAGGAATTCGTCGGCGCTGCTGAAGAGCAGCACCTGCGCTGCAGCCGGCAGTTCCTGGTTTCTCGCCAAGGTGAAGCAGCGGCAGAGGCAGAACTCAAGCGAGGGTATGAACAAGACTGCACCACAAGAAAAGAAGCGGAAGGAGAAGAGGACGGATATATGGAAGTGCTGTCGACGAGGGACGAATTGCTGCTGAGCAGAGGCAGCGACGCAGCGGGAGGCCGGAGGAATCTGCTGCAGCAGGCAGGGCCGACGGCAACTTCCTCGCTGCTTCACGTCAACAGCAGCAGCAGCACCGTGTGGAGCCGAAAATGCAGCAGCAGCAGCGCTGCCCCTTTCTGGCGAAGAGAAAGCACCTGCAGCAGCCTGGACGGCGCGTCCTCCTTCGTCCTGCAGCGTCAGCAGCAGCAGCAGCAAACGCAAAAGAGGCAGGACGACCTGCAACAGCAGAAGCAGCAGCAGCCGCCCCAATGCCACTGGGAGCCACCTACGGAGCAGCAGCAGCTTCTGGAGCAGCAGCAGGACGTGCTGCAGCACGCCTTCGACGTCCTGCTTCCGTCCGAGCAGCCGAAAGAACTGCAGCAGCAGGCGCAGCAGCAAAAGTTTGTAGAAGCAGACAGTCCTCAGAAGGAGGAGCAGCTTCACGCCCCAAGAGAGCTGCTGGAAAGCAAGATGGAGCTGCTTCGCATGCAGCTGCAAAGGTAAGTACAGCAGCAGCAGCGTAACCTGCGTTTTGCCTCACCTGCCGCTCTCCTCCACATACGTCCAGCTCCGCGTCGACTGCTGCGAAGTTCTGCTGCTGCTGCTGCAGCGACAAAATGCGAACTCCTGTTGCTGCGTCCGCCACCTCGGGCTGCTGCTACTGCAGCAGTTTGTCCGCCTCCTGCTGCACCATGTCAGTAGAACAAGCGTAGCTGCAAGCCAACATGTACGGGGGATTTCTCCTGCTGTAGCTGCTGCTTCCCCGCCGTTCTGCTGCACCAGATGCTGGATCTGGCTCTGCTGCAGTGAAAGGTCTTTACATAAGTATACATATATATATATATGCGCGTACATAGGTAATGCATGCACAGGTTTACACGTGTATATACCCACACAAAAATTTGAATTTTCACGTAGGCTGATCACTCCTGCGCCTTGCAAGCGTGGGGTTTGCTTGCGTGTTGCTGCCGCTGCTGTTATAGCGTCTCGTGCCCCTCCTTCGTCGCTGCTGAGTGATGCTGCGTGGAAAACAGCTCCTCGTCTGCTCGGGAAAGATGCTGCCTCCACAGCAACACAGGCAGCAGCTGCTCAGCGACCGGTGCTGCTGCTATTCTGCTGCTGCTGCTGCGTCAGCTGCGCCTGTTGGCGCTGCTGGCACTGCTGCTGCACCTGCTGCAGGACGATACTGCTGCTTGAGGTGCTGCAGCTGCTGCTGCTGCTGCACCTGAGGGACGTTTTGCACACGTCGCTGCTGCTCCCGTGCTGTGCGCCTGCCGAGGAATGGGTGCCTCTGCCGCTGCTTTCGAAAGCAACGGCCCGTTTCATCTGCTGGTGCTGTCGGTTTGCGGCAGATCAGAGAAGTTCCAGTAGCTGCTACTGCTGCTCCTTGCCGGCGATTTTTCAGAGAGTCGCGTGCGCATGCTGAAGCATTTGTCAAGTTGTCCTTCTCCGTGCTGCACGCAACTCGCTTCGTCTTTTCTCTCTCTGCCTTTCTTGCTGCTCCTGCTCTTTTCTGCGACCTTGCCGCTGCTACTGTTTTTGCTGCTGCTGCAGCTTCTGCCCGTAGGCTGCCTCTGCCTTTGGTGGTGCTGCTCTTTCGTTTTGTATTCTGCCTACTGCTGCTGCTGCTGCTCCTAGGCGACGTCTGCGTCTGCATCGGTTGCTGCTGCTGCTGCTCTCTCCTGCTGCTCTCTCCGTCGTGCAGTTTTTTAACGCTGCTCTGCCGCTACTTCTGCTACACTTGCAGCTGCTGCTCTTGCTGCACCTGCTGCTGCTGCTCTTGCTGCACCTGGTGCTGCTGCTCTTACTGCACCTGGTGCTGCTGATTTACTGCACCTGCTGCCGTTGCTTTTGCTGCACTTGTTGTTGGTGCTTTTGCTGCATGCGTTGTGATGTCTGTACACCCCAGACTGCGGGATGGCGAGGCGCGTCTCAAGCGAATATCTGCAGAACTTGAGCGCCAGCGCTCCGAAGTTGCTGCCGAGAGACGTAAACTACTTTTACGCACAAAATTTTCTCCACTCTCGCAACTGCTGCCGCGCCTGCTGCTGCTGTTGAAACAAAAAGACTGCGGCTCCAGCAGCAGAGAGTCCTGCTGCTGCTACAGTTCCACTTCTGTCTCTGACGCCTGTCGCGCGGGATTCACGCACCGCTGTATTGCAGCTCGCTTTGCTGTTTCTTCGTTGGACAGTCTTGTGGCGCAGCAGCTCTGTGAATCGCGCCGCTTCCCTCATATTCTTCTGCTGCTGGTCTCTGGGTGATTCCTCCAAATTAACTCTTTTTTCGACTGCAGCAAGTCTCTCGCTTGCACTCCTGTTTCCCTCTCTTTGCTTCTTCTGCTGCACCTGCGTCTCGTAGTGACGGTGTGCAGTTCCGCAGCGCGGCGCTGCCCGGCGCCTCTGCTGCTGCTGCTGCTTCGGCTGCTCCTGCTTCCCGAGAATTACGCCACGTCAACTGCCCAGTCGCATTGCTGCTGCGCCGGCGTGCCCAAAACAACAGCTTTCCTACTACTGCTGCTGCTGCTTGTCTTGCTACCTTGTTTGCTGCTGCGGCGGCCACTGCTTCGTTTCCTCATCTTCTCAATTTCTAGTGAAGCCTCTGTGCTGCTGCATGCACCTGTGACTCTTGCACTGTTCTCGAGCGTTCTGCTGCAGCGCTCAACTCTGTGTGCGCTGCCTCTGCTGAAGAGTGCGCCTCTGCTGCTGAAATTTGCTTCTCCTCCTCGAAATTCGCTTCTTCTGCTTAAGGTCGCCTCTGCTGCTGACGTTCACCTCTGCTGCTGACGTTCGCCTCTGCTGCTGACGTTCGCCTCTGCTGCTGACGTTCGCCCTTGCTGCTGACGTTCGCCTCTGCTGCTGGCGTTCGCCTCTGCTGCTGACGTTCGCCTCTGCTGCTGAAGCTTCTCCCGTCGCGTCGCACTAATCTCTGCAGCTGCTGCAATTGCTTCTGCCTCCCGATGTCTCTGTCGCGTGCTCCACTTGTTACTGTTGCTGTTGTGGAATCTCTTGTTCTGCCGCTGCACGTCCACGGCTAGATGAACGACAAGCTATCGCCCGTCTGATGCGGCGCGGCAACAGCAGCGCGACAGGCGAACAGAAGTTTTGAATGTTTGCATTTCCGCTGCACTTGTCTCTTCACCTCTTGGCTGTCTCCTGCCGCCGTTCGTTGCCGGCTCCTCATGTGCTGCTGCTGCTGTAGCGTCGAGTTCGCGCCTCGCCTGCTGCTGCTGCTGCGGCGGTCTGGGCGCCCTGGTCTAGCTGTCGCCGCTGGAAATGGACGTCATTTTGCTGCCCCTGCTGCTCGCATTCTCTCCTGCTGCTGCTGCTCTTCCCATGTGTCGCCCCTGCTGCTGCGACCGTGTGGACCGCTGCTGGTGTCACTTGAACATATAGCGTCCTGCTGGAGGTGGTGGAGCCGGCGCTGCTGCTACTGCTGGTAGAGGTGGCGCTGCAGTTATTTGGCTGCTGCTCTTGCTGCAGTTGGACGTGCTGTTGCTGCTGCAGCTACGACTTAGTCGATTCTTCTTCTTCTTGATGCCGCTGCGCTGTAGCTCGTGTGTCGCTTCGTTTGCTGCTGTGTCTGCTGCGAAGAAGCCACCCCCACTGCGGCAGGTTCGTGGAGAGGCAGAAGTGCTGCATGCACTACTTTCAATATTACTGCTGCAACCTTCTTCGCTGTGACGGTGACGCTTCCATCCACTGCTGCGCCGGACGTTGCTGTCGCTGCTGCTGCTGTTGCTGTTCCTACTGACGATATGCAAGTGCTGCTGCTGAAGTGCTCTTGTTGCCGGTGGACTGTTCATGTTTTGGCTGCTGCTGCTGCTGCTTTTGCTGCTGCTGTGGTGTAGTGAAGCTGCGTCAAGGAACGGAAGACGAACGGCAGCAGGCGTGGAAAGAGCTAGAAGTTGCTCGCCAGCAGCTGCTTCGAGAGAAAAGTCGCATTGATAGTGAGGAGACAAATTCTCCTGCGTTTTTCCCTTCTTCTTCGTGCCATTCTTCATCTTTGCTTCTTTGTCTTCTTCGGGGACCCGATCTTCCTCTGCTTCTGCTGCTGCCTCTACGCTACGAGGGGACCCCACGAACTCTTCTCTTCTAATACGCCGCTGCTGCTTCTGCGACGCTTCTGCTGCTGCTGCGACGCTTCTGATACTGCTGCGACGCTTCTGATACTGCTGCGGCAATTCTGTCGCTGCGACACTTCTGCTGCAGCCGCCACCATGTGACTCTTTCTCTACTTCGTCTTCTTCATCTTCTCGCTTCCTCTTGGGCATCTTCTTCTTCTTGTTCTCTTCTACTTTTGCATTGCGTCTGCTTTTGCCGTTGCTGTTTCTCCCTACCTGCTGACGCTTCTTTCCGTCTGCTGCTACTGCTGTCTCTGCTGAACCGTTCTCTACTGCTGTTGCGAGCTTCTCTTCTTTCTGACATGCTGCTCCACCACCACCAGCACCTGCTGCTGCTTCCGTACTTCTTCTCTTCCCTGTTTCCCTTCTCTGCTGCTGGTGCTGCGGTTGTTGCCGCTTTTTTTCTCTCCTCTTCCTCTTCCTTCCGTCCCCTCTTTGCGCTGCTGTCCTACTGCTGGACACGAGTTCTTGGTGCGTCGAAGTTGCTGCACTTCTCTCATTTCTGTGCACGTGAGACTGGCCCGTGTCTTCTTAACAATCACAGCAGTCCACGAGCGGCAGCAGGGCGCGCTCAACAGCAGCACAAGAAGCGTCAGCTGCAAAACAGTTGCAGCCGCAGCAACGCAGGCCCCAGCAGCAGCAGCAACGCAGGCGGGAGCAGCGGCAGCAGCGCAGATTGCACCAGTAGCGGCACAAGCAGCAACCAGGGCAGCAGCGGCAGCTGCGGACAAGCAGCAGCAGCAGCGTAGACGCTTCCTTGCTGCCGTGCTGCGTCTTGCTGCTGTTGCAGAGGAGAGAGAACGGCACCGAATGGCGCTGCAGCAGCAACAGGAGCAACACGACCGGCAACGGCAACTGCAGCAGCGCATTGCGGACCTAGAGGTAGGACTGCCCTCCTTCCCATGTCCCCATCTCCGGCTGTCGGCAATTTGACAGTGCTGCATATCTCTCACCAACGTCGTTGCGTGGAGGTGATGCGTGTGTTGACACGAAAAAGTGGAAAAATACTACATAATATACATGTAGCTTTTGTATTTGTCCACGTGGCAACACGGATCGAAACACCTTTGTGGTCACATATACATATATATATATATATGTAGCTTCACGCTCCCGGGACACGGATTCGCACGCTACCTACATATACATACACATACGTATATATACGTGTATATACGTATACGTACATACATATATATATCTGCATGCATACGTACATATATACACGCACACGCACTCGTATAAACACATATATATATGCACGTGTATATATATATAAATGCGTTAATATTAGGTACATATGGAATACGAATATATTTCTACAGATATTTTTATATGCACAAACATACGTCTACAATTATATATATCCATACACACGTCCATATATATGTCTGCAAGCGTCAACAATAGGCACGCACGCCATACCTATATGATTCTACCTACCCATACACAAATGCATATGCGTATATTTATATTTTACTCCATCAATACATACGTCCATATATACGTCTTTTTATACTCATGCACATACACACACACACACACGTACATATATTTGTGTTCATACCTTAGCAGCAGATACACCTGCAACACGCATACGTCTCTGCATGTGCAGCTTCACGCTTCAAATACGCACCTATATATGCATGTGGTTGGTCTCCTCTATGTCTCTCTCTTTCTCTTTTATCTGTCTGTCTGGCTCTCTTCTCTTCGTTTCTGTCCCACGGTCTTCTCCGTCTTTCGAGCTTCTTCGACTCTTTCAAGACTCTCCCCGTCCCGCTGCTGCTGTGCTGCTCCTCTTTTCGCGCCTTCCTTCCGGTCTACCCTCCTCTCTGTCTCTCTGTTCCTTTCTCCCCGCCCCTCTCTGTCTTCCTCTCGTAAACCTCTTCACCCGCGGCGCTTGAGAACCTCTCACTTTCTGCCAGGCCCCCCTCCCCGCAGCAGCGGGAGTAGTAGAGCAGCACATCACAGAGGGGGTCTCGTGCTGTTCTCGTCTCTCCATGCAGAGGGTTTCTTCCTCTCTCACGAGGGAAGGAGACGCCGTCCTTCTCTGGCCGCCTGCATGCAGATGAAAACTCATACAAGACGCACACCCGCATACACAGAGAGAGCGACACACACACAGAAAGGGAGACGGAGAAGAAAGAGAAGAGAGACACACCAGGACTCCCAAATGCGTATCTACGCGTGGGGATACATGGAGACACACAGAGGGAGACACGCAGAGGAAGAGATACGGAGGGAGACAGAGACAGGAGACAGAGAGAGGGAGACGGAGAGAGGGAGACACACGGAGGGAGACACACACGGAGGGAGAGACAGCGTAGAGAGACCAAAAGAAGAGGCAGCCTGGTGCGCATGTGTGGGGACCTACACGTGTAGATATGCATAGAGAAACATAGAGGCAGAGGTAGCACGAAAGAGATAGACACACACACGTATACATACATATCGAGACAGAGAGGCGGAGATAGAAGAAAGGCGATAGACACATATGCAGAGAGCAAAAAGAGAAAAAGAGACAAAAAAAGAAAGAGACCCAGACTGGTGCCCATGTGCAGAACGCGAGAGTCATGTCCACAACACACGCCCGTGACCGAGGAAGAAGATGCTTTCCTCTCGACGTGGGCCTGCGCGCGTGCCTCTGCGTCCCGTCTTCCGCAAAATCGCTATACACACGTGTATATATGTGTGGAAATAATACATATATAGCTGTACACACACGTACATATATGTGTATGTGTCTGTCTCTGTGTATCTCCTTATTCATACTTGTGGACGTGTGTATATTCTTCTATCCATCTGTCTCTGCATATGTGCCTCTCTATATATGTGTATCTTTCGTACTTTCTTTTTCTCTGTCCCTCTCTCTCTACACGTGTGTATCTCTCCCAGCTTCTCCCTTCCTCTCTCTACATGTATATATATATGCGTGCCTCTCTGTCTTTATTTCTCCCTTTCTTTTTCTCCTTTTCTTTCTCTCTATCTTTATATTTTTCTTTCTCTGTCCCCACTATAGACATACATGTATATGTGTATCTTCCTCTCTGTGCATACATGTATATCTATATATATATATATATATATGTATCTCTCTCTTTCTATATATATGTACGTGTATCTATCTGTCTCTCTCTTTGTCCATTTCTTTCTCTGTCTCTGTCTCGTTTTGTCTCTGTATCTCTCTTCTTGTCTCTCTCTAGATGTGTATGTGTACGCATGGATAGGCAGGTATGTCGGCGGGTCTCTGTGTGTCTTTCCCTCGGTACATTTGGCGCATGTTGTGTGAGGGAGAGCCACAAAGGAGTATCAGTGAAGTTGCATGCGACAAACCTGCCGCGCCGACTTGTGTGCGGTAGTGTGCGGTAACGTCTCTCTCTCTTTCTGTCTCCTTCTTCACCGAAAAGCCTCTTCCTGCTGACTTCCCGTGCGTTCCTTCTGCTAGCAGTTGCTGCTTCAACTTCCTGCTGCCTCTGCTCTTCTGCTTTCCGCTGCTGCTGCTGCTCTGCTGCTGTGGCTGCCCCCGGCCGCTCGAGTGCAACTTCTGCCGCTGCTGCTGTTTTGACTGTTCCGGCCAAGCAAGAGTCACTGCCATGCCGCTCCTCCTCTGTCCCTGCGGCTGCTACTGCTGCCTAGTCGGGATGCAGCTGCTTTGCCGGGCTGCTGTCGGGGGGCTGCTCTGCTGCTGCTGCTGCTGCTCTGCTGCTGCTGCTGCCCTGCGGCTTTTGCTGCCGCCTTCGTCCCTTCGGTGCTTCTGCTGGGCTGCTGCAGCGTTTTGTTGCTGACATGTGGCGGCGCTGCTATGCGGGGTTTTGTTGCTGCTGAAAAAGAGAGAAATGCGACAGTCCAGAGAACGTTGGAGCCTAAACATGCAGAGAATCAAGCGAGAGAAGACGCTGCTGCAGGAAGAAAACGAAGCTTTGAGAGACGAGCTGCTTCTTGCGCAGCAGCAGCATCAGCAGCAACAGCAGAAGCAACTTCCTCAGCAGCACCAGCAGAGGAAGGAGAAGGAAGAGCAACTTCTTCCTTACAGCTACGCGAGTCCAAGTAGATGCGGCGGCAGTGGTCCTGCGTGCGAGCAGCAGCACCTCCAGCAGCCTGCTGCGGCTGCTGCTGCAGCTGCACCTTCCACTCTGCTGCTACCCGCTGCGCAACAACGCGCGCTCGAGTCGGTCTCTCAGCGAAGGAAGGACGCCGCTTTTGGCGATGGTTAGCTGCTTCTGCTGCTCCGTGTGAAGCTCCTTTGCTGAAGAAGAGGAGCTGCTGCTGCTGCTGCAACAGTTTTCCCCTTCTGCTCCCTGCGACGCGCGTACTTACTCTTCGTGCTGCAGCTACTGCTGACGATGCACCGTCTTCTGCTCCGACAAGCGCTGTCTCCTTGCTCTTTGCACTCTTCCGCTGCATTTGCTTGATGTGGCTGTTGCTGCTGCTGCTCGTCGAGTGCCTGCTGTTCTACATGTGCTGTCGCCGCCGTCCTCGCTGCCGGTATTACTTGGGCGACTGCTGCGGCTGCTGTTGTGCCTGCTGCGGTTACAGCTGCCGTTCGTTTTCAGAGTGCTGCTGCTGCTGTGGCTACTGCTGTTGCGGGTGTTGCTGCTGCTGTTCTGGCTGCTGCTGCTGGTGTCGGGGATGCTGCTGCTGCTGTCCTGGTTGCTGCTGCTGCTGTTCTGGCTGCTGCTGCTGTCCTGGTTCCTGCTGCTGCTGTCCAGCCAGCTGCTGCTGGACTGGCTGCTGCTGCTGTTGCTTCTCTTTGGGCTGCTGCTGTTGTTCGCGGCTGCTGCTGGTCCTCTTGTAGACGTCGGTCCGCGTGGCGTGCGTCGTGGAGGAGGTGCTGCTGCTGGTGCTGGTGCGAAGGAACTTCAGCTTGTTGCTGTTGCTGCTGCACTTTCTGGGGGATTTGGCTGCTGCTGATGCTGCCGACTGCCTTCTGCTGTCTGCTCGGTTGCTGTTGCTTTGCGCCTGCTGGCGGTGTACTGCTGTCGCCTTTGCGAGGACTCTGCTGCTACAGCTGTCGCTGCTGCTGCTGCTGAACGGAGTGGTGCTGCTGCTGAAGGACGGCAGCCCTGCTGTTGCCGGTCTTGTTGCTCTTTCTGAGGGAACGACCGTTGCTGCTGCTTGGTCGAATGTTCATGCGTGCGCAGCGTCTGCTCTGCTGGAGTGTTGTTTGTAGGTAGAAGAAACGGCCCAGCGGCGGCGTCACCTCAGTTTCATCAAGACAGCTGCAGCAAAAGCAGCAGCCACGCCAACAGCAGCAACAGCGAACAGAGTTTCCCTTCTCTTCGTGGTGGTGGAGTCCCGGGAGCTTCTCCTTCTTCCTCGTCTTGCGCTTACTTTTTGACCTCTTCCTCTTCTGTAGCAGCAGCAGCAGGAGTAGTTGTCACAGCAGCAGCAGCAGAGGACGGGTCTATCCCTGACGGACACCAAAGGCCAATGCAGCAGAATACTGCAGCACATGCCCGTGGGGCTGCTGCTGCCTCTTCTGCCTCCAGGCCTGCTGCGGTAATGGGGAAGCCTGCTGGTCTTGCTGCTTCTGGGATGCTGCTGCAGGTGGGAAGAGGAGGACTGCCGCTCTCGCCCTCAGCAGCAACAGAAGCAGAAGCAACAGCAGCAGGAACTTCACTGCGTGTTGTCTCGGAAGGCAGGCTACAGGAGCCGGGGCGGCAGCGACAGCGGCCGTCGCAGCTGCCGCAGCAGCAGCAGCAGCAGAGCGAGCAGCAGCAGATGCAACACGAGAGTTCTCCCTCTCAGCAGCAGCAGCAGCAGAGAAAACAGCAGGGACTGCCACAGGAGATTTCTGCCCCTCAGCAGCAGCAGCACAGACCTCGACGATCTGCAGCAGCGGGACTGCCAAAGGCTGCAGCAGCAGGTGCAGCAGCCAAAGAAGGAAAAAAACAAGACGCGGACTTTGTGTTGCGGACGTCTCGAAGGGAGGGGATTGCGTCCTCCTCCTCTTCCTCTTCCCCGAGAAGGCTGCTGCAGCAGCAGGCAGAGTCGCCGGAGCTTGAGCAAGTTTTCTCGACGAAGCAGCGGCACCTGCGGCAGCAACAGGAAGTCGGAGAGGCGCTGCTGCGCCAGCAGCCAGCACTCCTCGTGCGGCACATGAATGAAGAAGAGGAGGTTGAAAGGGCAACCCGCTGTACACGAACAGATCATTACGACGACAGCAGCAGGAACAGGAGCAGCAGCAAAGGAAAAGGAGCCGGTGCTCCTTTCTCGCTGCAGCAACACGTCGCATCGTCAGTAGAAGCGCCACAGGCTCTAGCGGTCCGCGGCCATGCACCAGCAGCAACAGCAGCACCAGCACGGGCGGGAACACCGATAGCAGCAGAAACAGTATCAGCAGCAACAACAGCAGGAGCAGACGATACAGCTTTCGAGATGGGCGATCCACCTGCTACTTCTATCGCTATCGGAAGCGACAGGCTCCACCGACAGCAGCAGCAACGCGTGGTAGAGAACCTGCTGCTGCAGGTGCAGCAAATGCAGCAGATGCAGCGGCAGCAACAAAAGCAGCTGCGAGCATCAGAGAGCGCCGCGGATGCGGCCCGAGCCACGGAGAGGCAAACAACAGACGAAGAACTGCAGCTGCAAGAGCGGCTGGCGGTGCTGCAACCGCTGCTAGAACAGCAGCTGGCACTGCTGCAGCAACACACGCCGCAGCAGCAACTGGCTCAGCGACCGCAGCAGCAACAGCAGCGGCAAGAGCGGCAGCAAGCTGACGCAGGAACAGGCCTACAGGGCAAATCTATGATTCCCTGCTACAAATATAGGCAGCGAAGGCCGGTGCTGCCTGCTGTGGGCTGCTACAGTTTTACGCCCGGTGCCTCGCCCTTCCCCATTGGTCCGCGCAGCAGCACGAAGCTGCAGCAGCATCGCGAACAGCAGCAGCAGACGCAGCAGTCGCAGCAGGAAATGCAGCAGCTACCACCTGAACAGAACTACCGCTCCACGCAGGAACAGCAGCAGCAGCAGGACGTGCGGAAGCAGCAGCAAGTGCACCAGCAGGAGCAAGTGGAGCAGCAGCAGATGCAGCAGCAGCAACAACAAATGGAGCAGCAGCAGCAGCAGCAGAAGCAGCAGCAGCAGGTGCAGCATCAGCAGCAATGTGAGAACTCTCGTGTCTCAGCAGGCAGAGTGAACGCCTGTAGCGAAGGACTGCGAGAGGGCCCTGCGTGGCGCTCTGCAAATGCCGGTGCACCAGCTGCTGTTGCCACGGCTGAACTGCTGTGTGCTGCTGCCGGAACAGCAGTAACAGCAACACAGCAGGCAGCAGCTGCCTGTGGCTCTTTTTCTTTTTCTTCTTCTTCTTCTCCTTCGTCTTCTTTGTTTGCTTCTTCGTCGTCTTCTTCCTCCTCGTGTGCTTCTTCTTCTGCCGCAGTTGCTGCTGGAGGAGGCCGCAGTGCTGCTGCTGTGATTGTGAGGAGGAGAGCAGCAGCTACACGTCGCAGAGAAGAAAGCAGGGAAGAAGAGAAACAAGAAGTCTGGCGGGAGGGCGGTTCAGAGCAGCCAAGAAGAAGCAGCAGCGACAGCGACCAAGAAAAGACGCGTCCGCTGCTGCAGTTTCTTCCTGCTGCTGCGTCGCCGCCCTTCTCCCCTGCCCCATGTACTGCCGCAGCCCTGCCGGCGTCCTGCAGTCCACACTTCCCGTTTCAGACATCTACTCGCAGCAGCAGCAGCCACAGCGGCAGCAACAGCAGCAGCAACGACAGCAGCAGCAACGGTATCGGGGGCAGCCCCAGCAGCAGCAGTAGTTGTTGTGAGGCAGTGTGTGCACTTGCAGAAGGCAAGAGCAGCAACAACGGCAGCAGTAGCGGCAGCATCGACGCAGGGGGAGACGCTGGCGTTTCCACTGGTGCTGCTGCTCACGAACCCGGGAGGAAACGAACTTTCGTTTTTAGAAACGCACAGGAGCACCAAAAACAACAGCAGCAGCAGCAAAAACAGCAGCAGCAGCAGAAGCAGCAGCAGCAACAGACCGACATACAAGGCACAGACGCGGCTGCCGCCCGTGCCGCTGCTGCCGTCGGTGACCCTGCTGCTGCTGTCAGCGGCGCTGCTGCTTTTGGCGCAAGGACCGCAGAAGATGCAGTGCAGCAGCAGCAGCAGGAGGTGAAAGAGGCGTCATGCTTTGCGCGGGATGAAAGGAGGGAGGTCGTCGGAACTTTCGATCTTCGTGAGTAAAGGCTTTTCTTCATTGCTTGCTGCCTCGCGAGAAAAAACAGGAAAAACGACGCATGCACTTTAAAGAAGCCCTTTGTGTGTGTCTGCGCGTCTAATGGAGAAATCATTGCGAGCGCATGCCACGGAAGGCAACGCGTTTGGAGTAGGAAAAATAATGCATGCATTTGGGAGGAAAAAGTGAATACCCACACTATCCACTGAGGGGCAATGCATGCACTTTCAAGAGGAAAATTAACGCACGCATTTTGAAGGAAAAAAAACCCGGATGCAAGCATGTTCTGGAGCATGGGGAATGCATGCACTTTGCAGAAAGAATCAATGCACGTCTTTTTCTGGGGAAAAATCAGTCCACGCGTTTTCTATGGAATAATCAATGCATGCGCCTCCTAGAGGAACACCGATGCACGCACGTTCTAGAATCAAAGCAGTGCCCGCATTTTACAGAAGAGAATCAATGCATGCATTTTCCAGAGAAGGCAGTGCATGCCCTGCGGCGCGTATTATATGGCGACAGACTGCAAATATGGGGATACGGCTCCCCTCGCGTGCATGCACTTCGTTCAACAGTTTGCTGCTGGCGTTGCTTCACTCTCTCCAGGACGTCGGTGCGTATCTCCGCAGGACGGGGTCTCCTGCGGGCCTCTGTCTCTATTCACGTATAGGCTTCTCTAAATACCGGGGAAGCCAGCACGGAAGCACTTGCCGAAAACTGGCAAGTTTTTTTCCCTGCCTCTTCACCGCCGTCCACATTTTATGTCTGCCTGCTCATGAGACTCCTTGGGGAGGAGGAGAAAACATGCAGCGGCACACCCCTCTAGAAAGAAATTCTCGAACCGCGCGCGCGCGACCCACTGCAGTGGCTGCTTCCGTACATATCTCCGTCCCTTTTCTGTCTGCCTTTCGTGTCCCTGCCCTCCGTGTCTGCCCCGATCTCCGTCGCCGTGGCCGGTCTGCCCCGACCCATCCTCCGGTCTCCCCTCTTTCTCGCCGCTTTCCTCGCCGTTTTCTCCCGCCGTCCCCCCTCTCCGTGTCTCCCCCCTTCCTGTGTGTCTCGCTGTTTTTCTCGGCGTCTCGTCTCCCCGTCTCCCCCCCGGTGTCCCTCTTTTCTGTCCGTCTCCCCCCCCCCGTCTCCCCGCCTCTGCTGCTGTTTTCCGCCGTCTGCCCCCGTCTCTCGCCTCTCTCTCTTCTGGCCCTCTCTGCGGCCCTCCCCCTGTCTGTCTCGCTGTCGTTTGCCTGTCTGGGGGGCTGAGGCACATCGGAGAGAAGACGTCTCCGGCCCCTGCTGCTGCTGCTGCCTGTGGAGCCTTCCGCACACGCAGAGACGCGGTGCAGCGTCCTCTCTGTCGTGTCTCGTCTCCGCTCCGTGTTTGCGGGCAGGCGTCTCTCTGTGCATCGAGAGACCCCCGCCTGCAGGTGTGTACATTTTTTGTTTCTCGCCTGGGTGTGTGTGTGGAGACAAGAGACTTTTTCACAGAGCGACAGCAAGTGAAGCAGCTTGGACGTATATTTGTTTGTCTTGCGTGGCGTCAGTTTCTTCTCGGGTCTCTCTCCAGCGCGTCTCGGCTGCAGTTGTCTGCAAAAGCGCGAAGATGCGATGGCTCACTGCCTGCGACCGACTTTTTTTTTGGAACTGCAGTCGGCCCGTATGTTTTCTGCACCTCGACAAACAAGAAGAAAATCGCCTTCGAGATATATTCTTGTTGATGTGTGTCGCGTCTCTTTTCTTCCTGAGCTGCAAGCGCGCGAACGCGTCACGACCAAGTGTCTCGTCGCTTCTTCCGGAGACCCGCGCGCCCCAGACTCCCGTCTGTGCTGCTGCTGCTGCTTCTTCTCCCATCTTCACTTCGCACACACACGGGCAACCTGGCGTCCCTCTCTTCCTTCTCTTTCTGTCTCTCGCCCTCTTTTTGCCCCTTTTTTTCGGTTTCTCTCATCCCCACTCTCTCTTTCTCGGCGTCTCTCTTCTTTCTGGCCCTTCCTCTCTTTTCCGTCCCGTTTCGCTCTCTCTGTCCTGCGGTCCCTCTTTGCTAAGAAAAAAGAGAACAAAAATAAACTGTCCAGCGCGTCTTTCTTTTTCGTGCAGAGAACTGGCGACGCGACGCAAAGGAACTGCTGAACTTTGACTTTGAAGAGCCGTTCCGTCGCAGCGAAGAGGTGCTGCTGCAGCTGCTGACGCGTGGCGGCCCGGTGCAACACACTCGCAACAGCGGCGACAGAAGAGAAATTCTCTACGCTGCAGGTGAGGCTGCTGCTCCCCACTACATGCGTCGCTTTGCCGCCTCCCTCATTTTCCCCTGCCTTTCTTCCGCCTTCTCCTCTTCTTCTTTTTCTTCCTCTCTTTCTGTTCCTCCTGGTCCTTCTCCTTTCTATTTTTCCCCCTCTTTCTCCCCTTTTCTTTTTTCTTTCCTTTTCCTTCTTCTTCCTCTCCTGTTTCGTCTTTTTTTGTCTCTACTGGATACGTAGTTCTAGGTGGCGGGGCACCCCAAAGACTGGGAAGCGGCACCGCTGACTTCCCTGCTGCACGTCGCTCTCTTCAGGGGGGAGCCAACTTCAGCAGCCGCACGCCCGTCGGTAACTGCGCCCCACGCAGAAAATCACGCGCCGCAGATGCATTCCCATATATATAGTAGTGGACACATATATAGTAGTAGACATATATATAGTAGTAGATATATATATAGTAGTAGACATATATATATATATATACAGTAGTGGACACACACGTATGTATACACGTAGTAGTAGACACATATGTGTATATATATGTATATACAGTAGTTGACACACATATATATGGTTGTAGACACACATACAAATCTGTGTCTACTAGCAGACATACATGTACATGTGTATATGTATGTAGTCGTAGACACATGTATATGCATATATATAGTAGTAGACACGCATGTATGTGTACACATATGTATATTTCTGTGTACGGGCGCCAATGAATACACCGGTAGAAACTTCTTATCAAACTCACATACTCGTGCTTATACCTGTTGTATGCACCCGAGTAAGTGACACCGGTAGCTTTTCATACATACGTATATATATATATATATAAATAAGTGTATATGTATAGGACCAGGTGAGAAGCTACTAAGCACAGCAGGTGGAAGTTTAGTGAATATATTCATATGGGTATATATACACATATATATATACGTATATATGGCGGGAATGTACATGGAAAGACACACGTATATAGTTCCATAGAGACAGAAAGGTGGATCACCCGCACGCCGTGCCTGGCTACTGCTGTTCTGACGGGCACTGCTGTGAATCATCCTGTACCATGTATCTGCCTATATATATATATATATACGTATATTTATATATATATGTGGAGAAGTTAAGAGAGAGAGCAAGACTGATCCGCGTGCACCCTAGCGCATCTGTGTGTGCGTGTGTGCACCGGTGGACTTTTCTGGGAACGGCCGTAGAAATCTCCGCAGCCAGGCACTTTTCTTTGTCAACAGAGGTGCCTGTGCCTGGCTCGCTTCTGTGTGTGTGCGTAGATCTACATATACGTCGGTTGCAGGGAAGGAACCAGGGTTATACGGCGTCCTGCATGCAAGTGGAAAGTGCCCGAGATATTTTTTTTAATCGCTTGACTGGTCTCTGCGGCCTTGAAGAGACAGAAATGCTGCGGCGAGGCTGTTGCTCGGCCTTGGCGGCTGCCGTGTGCTGCTGGAAAGTCTCTGCTGCTGTTAAAAGTGGCCTCGTTTTTGCTACAGTTGCTGCTTGCTGGTCCCTCTGCTGTGCTGCTGTTGCTTTTCTCTGCTGCGCTGTCTCCTGCTGCGCCTCTGACGGACTGGGGAAGCTGCCACGTGGTGCAACCGCTGTTCTTGCGGCTGCTGCTGTTACTGCTGCTGCTGCTGCTGCGACAGTGTGTGTCCTGCAGTCACTGCTGCTGCAGCTGCAGCAGCAGTCCTGCAGCTGTCTTTTTTCCTGCGAGTGCTGCTGCTCTTTAGCCTTGCCTGGGTCCGCGGTAGGCTGCTGTAGCAGCTGTTCCCCTCGTTGCTTCCTGCTGTTGCTATCCTTCTCATGCCGCTGCTTGTCGGTTTGCTGCTGCTCTTTTTGTGGACTGCTGCTCATTTTTCTTGCCACTGCCGCCTCTCGCTGGGCTGCTGTTTCTGTCGAATTGCTGACGCCTGACACGCTGCTGCCGCTGCAATTCCTTGCTGTCTCCGCTCCTGCGAGCCGTCTGCTGCTCTGTTGTCTGGACGCTACTTCTTTGTGCTGCTGTTCCTGCGACTTCTCCCGCTGTCTCTTCCACGGTCTGCTGCGCCTGCTGCTGCACTTCCTGCCACTCCTGTTGCGGCTGCGCGAGCAGGTCATCGGCGGCTGCTTTACGAAGGGCGGGGCCTGCAGAAAGTTCAAATGAAAGACGGAACAGTTTTCGTCACTTTCGGCAATGGAGATCTGCGCGTTGCTTCGAAGGACGGCCCCAGCGTCAGCCACCCTCACACGTGAAACAACAGCAGCCACATCAGCAGCAGGAATAGTAGCAGCAGCAGTACAGCAGCAACAGCAACACAGCAGCAGCAGCAACATGGCCGCAGCAGCAACACGGCACCAGCAGCAACATCGCAGCAGCAGCAGCAATACACCATCGGCAGCAACATGGCAGCAGCAGCGGCAACAAGGCAGCAGCATCCGCAGTACAACAACAGCTGCAGCAGTAGAGCAGCAACAGCAATCCGGCAGCAGCACATTTTATGGTCCGTCGTATGTGTGTGTCCCCCTTGCTGCTGCTGTCTGCTGTCGGACTGCTGTGCCTGTGACGGCTACCGTCTCCGTTGACGCTGTTAGTTCTGTTGCTGTCATTAGCAGCTACTTTTCGTGCTGCTGTTTGTCCGTGTCGCTACATTGCTGCCCTTCTTACTAGCTGCGGTGCGGCTGCTGCTGTTGCTGCTGCTGTTGCTGCTGCTGTTCTTGCCGCTGTTGTTGCCCCCGCTGTTCGACCCGTCACACTCCTGCTGCTGCTCTACCTGCCATCCCGGCCTCCGGTGCTGCTGCCGTCCTTTTGATGCTGCTGTTGCTGCTCCTTCCGCGACGTCTGCTGCGTCCTCTGTGCTTCTCCTGTTGCTGTGGCTGCTGTGCGCTTTTCTGCCACTGCTGGTGCAACCGCTGCCGCTACTGTTGCTGCTACTGCTGCTGCTGTTATGCTGACCCCGCGCTGTTTGGGTGCTGCAGATCTACCACTTCGCTCAGAAGGACATTTTGCAGTACACCATGGCCGACGGCAGGAAATTTACGAGGTGGGCGCAAAGGGAATTTCAACAATTTCTTGTCCTTCACGTTTCTTCTTCTTTTCTTTCTTTCCGGTTCCTCTTCCTGTCTCCCCTTGAGATAGTCTCAACTGAAGGAAAACAAAAGGGGAAAGCGGACATCAGTTATTTTGCTCTCTCAATCTCTGCACACGTAGATATATATATATATACATATATGTGACTATGACATACATATATATATATATATATATATATAGATAGATAGAGACCTGTATATATAGGTGAATATGTCATACATACACCTTTATGTGAGTATACACGTAACTCACATAATATATATATATATATATGAATATGTCATACATATACATACGTGTGTTGTCTTCTTATTGATCTTTTCCTGCCTACTTGCCTCTGTGTCCTTTCATATGTGTTGTCTACACACACATATTCTCCCGCCCCTCTTTTTCATATATATATATATGTACATGCACATATGGGTATATATATATATATATATATATATACGTATATATGCGACTAC
>KL647290.1:1108696-1154772 GCA_000727475.1 Sarcocystis neurona | reverse complement strand
TATATATATATATATATATATACGTATATATGCGACTACTCTTCATTTGTCTTTCTTCCTCTATCTCTTTTATTGTATGTTGTCGATGCAAAATTTTCGATCTTTGAATTTTTCTCTCCCTCTCTTTCCCACTCCCCTTCTTTTTCTCACTCTCTATCTATCTATACACATATACATATATATATATATATATATGTACATATGTATACATACGTATATATGTGTATACGCATATATATATACACATATATATAAATGCATATACATATATATATATATATACGTGCAGAGTTTATGGAAGAGAACCCTGTTCCGTAATACGTAGGCAGAGCCTAGGTGACCTGCTCTGTTGATTTTCACTTGCGCTTCTCAATCACACCAACTACAACGTCCCCACAAATGTCGACTTTTAACTCTATATTTATATATGTACATATATGTGTGCACACACAAATATACTTCTAGAGAGAAACACGTGTCCGTATATATCCATGTACAGATATAAAGGTGGCAAGAGGAGAGATGGGTGGATCCTGCATATGTACGTATCGGTGGTTACATATATATATATATGTATCAGTGAATATAGATAGATGCGTACGGAGCGACGCGTCCATGCCTTTTGCGAGGGTTGGTGTTTCGTAAGTGTATGACCCAGTGAATATGTATGCATGTATTAGTGTGCTTTTATGTGTCTCTGTGTTTCTTCGGCCGCTGTGTTGCACCGGAGAGAAGGCTGTGGTAGCTGCCTGACTCTGACTCTCTGTCTTCACAAAGGTTCGTGTTTTTCCTTCCATGCCGCTGTCCTGCTGCTGCTGCTTCTGCTGCGAGAGGGCAATTCGTCCACACTTTTTCTCTGTCTACTCACAGCGTTGGCGGGGAGGGGGGGCGGTCCTTTTCCGGCAGCAGCTCTGTGCGGCTCTCTGTGCTGCTCCGGCGGCGCGGCTGTCCATGTTGGACGCCTGCCCTTGCGGAGGGCAGACCTTGGCAACGTTAGTCCGCCGGGGGGTCCTGTTTTTCTGCTTTCCTCGCTGCTGCCCTGCTGCTGCTGCTCCCCGCCGAGACACCACACAGAGACACACACCTGTTGGCTGTGTCGCCACATATGTCTGTGTGTCTAGACCCGCCCACACCACCAACGCGTATACACGCACCTCCAAACTTTGGCACCGCGCGTCCTTCTGTTCCGTATTCGTCTTGTTTTGCTTTTGCTGTGTTCCTCTTCCCTCCCTGCGTGCCGGGTTGCTACTGTTGCATCCAAATCTCTTCAACAAAGTAGACACACATATGTACATATATGTGTGCGTGCTAAAGATATATATATATATAGCGTTTTGTACGGGGACGCGGATATTCTCTAAGAGGTAGCCATCAAGGGGGTGTGCAGCTGAGAGAAGGTGGCAGTGGTGGAAGGAAAGTCCAGCGTTTTCTTCTTGTTTGTGTTGAACTTTCTCTTCTCGAAGGTTCCGGGACGGTCAGCGAGAACTGCAATATGCCGATGGACACGCGCACATTTTCTTCCCAAGTGGCGTACGGAAGGAGATTTTTGTGAACCAAGTTGAAGAAATTACTTTCCCTGATGGTAGGAGGACCGAGGCCCACAAGCAGTGACACACCAGCAAAAAAGCGAGCAACGCGTAGAAGAAACGTCAGCAAATGTTGCTGCTTCTTCTTCTTCTTGCTGCTTCTCTTCTTCCTCCCTTTTTTTTCCGGTTCACTCCTTCTCCTTTTCTGGTCTCTTCTCTCTCTGCCTCCGCCTTCTCTTTCTTCTTCGTTCTCAGTTCCCCTGTGTGTTTTTATCCCTGCCCCTATTCTTCTTCGTCTTCCTCCTCATCTCTTTTCTCTTTTTCTCTCTCTTTGTCTTTGTCCCCATCCCTTGTGCTCTTCAGACCCCGCACTTCTGCACGCTGTTTGTCCACTTTCTCCCTAGCTTTGCTTGTGATCCTATCCTTCCCAATCTCTCTGCAACACGGTGCACCACCACCGAGACGGCGGAAACGGGGAAGCACAATACAGGAACAGCTCGTAGAAAAAGTCCAAAGAAATAGAGAGGGCGCCTTGACACACGTGCCTGGACGACACAACTCTGCTGCTGCGCGCGTTTTTCTCCTCTGCAGGGAGTACCCAGGTGAAACTGCCTCACGAGCCTTCCGACTGCCCAACGCAGGTGACGGAAGCTGTCTGTTCGCAGAGGAGCTGAGAGCGGTTCCTTCTTCCGGCGGGGCCTTTTTCCTGCATTTCTTGGCGAGGAGCTGTCTGGAAGAAGCCTGCAGATTCAGCCACCTGCTGCGCGTCAGCTTTGACACGCAAGAATACACGTGTCTCTACGTCGACGCCTGCAGACATTTGTAAACATCCGGCCTTAGGCGTGCCTAGATGAAAGCAAGACAAACATCCAAGGGTATCCACAAAAACGTCCGTCTACCCGATTCCTTCTCTATACGGATAAACAATTCTCCTATATATACCCATGTATCTGTGTGTGTGTGTATAGAAAACAGCCTGTGCGTGTGCTTCTTTTGCAGTATATTTGTATATAGAGAGAGACAAGTATATGTGTATTGACAGTATAGGGTGCCAACGCAGCGGTCTCTTAGATCTGATAGACACAGTTAGACACTTCCTTAATTCTTTGTGTGTGCGTCACTTCATACGCAGACAAGCTGTGTACGCAGAAGCTGCCAGGGGTTCATGCGGACTTCACATGTAGCAGCCTTCTATTACTCCGCTCACGTGTCACTGCGGGAAGGGGGGGGGGCGAAGAGCGGTCATTTCTTTTAATGAAGTTTTCCTTCCGCGTCTCGCTTTCAACACTCCTCCCTCTCCTCGTGCATCTACGTCTCGCAGTCACATTATCTTTCTTCGTCCACGGTGCATGCGCAAAAACTGACAAAAGAAAGCGCGACATTATACTCGTGGCTGCAATATACATATATATGTATATATATATATATGTATACGTACGTCTACATGTGTGTATCTGCCTCTGGCTCTTGCTCTCTCTCTCTATGTGTATCTATACATACATATATATATATATATATACACATACATGCTCGAACAGTGCTTGGTGTTGCTATGTATAGATGTGTGTGTTTACTGTATACTGCCACAGATACAGTCGAACACGAGACATCTTTGTCTGACATATATATATATATCCACTCCTACGTATATAGAAATATATATGTGTATAAATGTACACGCGTGTTTGTGTATCTCACTTCATCTCTCTTTCTAGATATATAATCTGTATCTTTCTGTCTATCTGTAGACATATAGGTACGTACGAACGCGCACCTGAGTAGGTGGATATTCTTTTTCGAAAACCCTGTTAACACATCGCTGCGTCTTATTAGACGTCCGTTTGCTGCTTCACAATTCTTTCTCTTCTGCGCGACTCGCCAGTGTTACTGAATAACACAAGCGCCGTGTACAGCTAGAGCACTACGTCTCTCTCTCTGTCTGCTTTTATGTGCGTATATATATGTACGCACCGGTATACACATATACGCATATGTGCTTAGATACCCGTATTTCTTCTTGAGTCAGCGAAGTATAATTTACGGTACGACCACGCAGCTGCAACGTCTGCGCGCGACCTGCGTGCAAATAGACCTGCTTGTGGATACAGTTACGCCTCTTTATCGAAGAAATCAAGCAAGTGAATCTCCACATGTACTATACACGTACGTTTCACCAACTGTAGTTACATATATATACTTATATACATTCGTGTATCTTGCGTGTGCATGTGTATTGATGCACATAAGTTCGACTGCGTGGAAATATACGGACACCCACGTGCACAGATACATACGCTCTTCTGCGCATACACATGCGCATTTTTACGTACGTTGGAAGAAAAGAGTGACTGACTGTAGAGACTTAGATGTGACTGCGCCTGTCTATATGGAGAGGAAGAAAAAGTTACGGTGCATGAGGACTTTCTTCGTCGCATCAACAGAGGCGTACAACTCGCTCTGCTGATCAATAGTTCAAGCGAAAGAGAACGAGCCCCGAAAATGAAAGGGTCTGCAGCGGCGGAAGAAGCTGCTGTTTTAGGGTGACTTGATTACCTGTTGAGGAACGGATGAGCAACTAAAAAGACAAATTCCTTGCTTATCGCGCGAGCGTCCCTACCTTACGCTGTGCTGCGTTCCAACAAGAAACAGCCCGCCGCCTTCCTCTATACTGCTTCTTCACGCGATACCACTAGCAGCAGGACGTATGAATACTTGAAACAATGCGAAGGGAGATTCAGGGGCGACACCTACACACACGTGTGTATGCGTTTGCACGTACATATAAATATACACACTGCAGATCTCACTTCTATGTCCGTAAGGGTAATAACGGCACATAAGGCTTCCCTGAGTCGGGCATATATTTATACCTATGTGTGTAATATACATAGATATATTACACTAATATATATATGATTGTGTAGCTAGAATACGTTAATATGTGTGTGGATATATATATATGTATATATGTACACAAACGTCTGCGCTTCATATACATATACATGAACACAGAATACATGTATGTATTTATACACGTGGCTGTAAGTATTCGTCGACTTCTCAAAATTTATTTCTCTCCACACCTGTATCGCGAGAGCTGCGCGAAAGTGAAGAGGGCACTGCTCTGTGTCAAATACTTTTTTATTACAGGTTCTGCCTGCATGTAACCCTGATACATCTGCACAAACTCAACATCTGCGCATGTACGTATCCTTACATTCCTTTCGGTACAAGTGAATATGCACATATGTATATCCATGTGTCTCTCCTTATAATGTGGAAGACATGAAGCTACCAGTGTGCAGTTACATCTATTGATATATGCGCATACTACCTAGTCATACGGACGACTCACTGCCCACACCTGAAAGAGACGTGAGGCAACGTCCAGGCCACGCGCAAAGTAACGACACCTCAGCTGCGGCAACCACTGCAAACTGCTGCAGCAGAGACGCTGCTGCTGTGCATAATGCTGCATCTGCTGCTGCTGGCCGCTGCTCCTTGCCTCTGCTCCTCCTGCCTCGTGCTACTGATGCGGCCTGCTGCCGCGTACACAAGAAATGGACTGCTGCTGCTTGACTGTTGCACTCTGCATTTTTTTTTCAAGAGGCTGCACCGAAGGCGCGTGCGTGTCAGAGCGAATACCGCACAGGGACGTGTCTTTATATCCACACACATGTATCTTTTACGCATATTGCCCGAGAGTAGGGGCGCGGGCTCGTCAGAGCGAACACCGCACAGGAACGTGTCTATATATACACATATATCTTTTACGCATCTTGTCGGAATGTAGGGGCGCGTGCTCGTCAGAGCGAACACCGTACAGGAAGGTGTCTATTTATCTATACACACATCTATCTTTTACGCATCCTGTCGGAGTGTAGGGGGTTGTGCTCCTCAGAACGAACACAGCGCAGGGACGCGTCTATTTATATATATAAATATATATACCGCACAGGAACGTGTCTCTCTATATATATATACATACATACATCTTTTGCGCATCTTGTCGGAGTGTAGGGTCGTATGCTCGTCAGAGTAAACACCGCACACGGACGTGTCTATTAATGTATGCACACACGTTTACCTTTGATGCATCTTGTCGGAGTGTAGCCGGCATGTTCAGAACGCCTGAGCAGAAGTTTTAACGGCTCGCTGTTCCTATGCCTTCGACGTTCATTTCGAAGAGTTTCCACCGTGAAACTGCTTCAATTGCGAGTAAGGACTGTGCTATTCTACTGGATGTTCCCCCATTTTGGACGTGTCACCGATTTTTAGTAGTACGCGCATTTCAAAATTGCTGCAGGGGCTCTCTCCACACTTCTGGAAAGAAGCTGCTTCGTTAGGAAAGTGTATTTCTAGGCGCCTGGTGGGTTACATTCTCCTTTTTACCCCTTTGTATTCTCTTTTTGGTAGGTTAAGGGGTCAGCGGAAAAACACAGGCGCGCGCCCAAGATCGAAGCAGCCAAAAGCGGCACGCGTGCCAGTGGGGAAACTCTTCAGGCGATTTTTAAACAGCAAGCCGTGTCAGGCAAACAAATGATCCTTCTCAAGCAGGCATTTTAACACACGTCCGGCTGGGAAGGTGCTTGCATTTTAGTGCCTCTTCACTCTTGTGTGCATATCCGCGACCCGTTGCATCTGTGGAGAGGGATCATGCAGATTGGACAACAGCGCGCCAGACGCCTGCCTGCAAGCACGTGTGTTGTTGTTCGTAGTCGTACTAGTTGCAATGGAATTATTAAAATGCGGCGGTCATCGAGCATTTGAACCTGTAGCCGGAATACCAGCGAAAAAAGGGTGCAACACGAGTCGAGCGCGACCACCCGTGACAACTTCTAACAGCTCTACTGTTGACATTGTTCAGCTGCACGCACGACTACAGTAGTAGTAACGAGAAAGGGCTGGCCTTCCTCTTCCCCAGCACTATATATGTGTGTGCGTAGGTATTTGTGTGCCGGCGTGGGCTTGAGAGAGACGCAGCTCCGCGCCGGGACCAGGGCGTGCCCACACCTTTGCAAAAAAACGACTCCGACAGACGCGGACGAAGTGTGAACCTTTTTTTCACATCGATAAACACGACAAAATCAATTTATCCCGCATGCACGTGCTGAGACGACTCAAAGACACCTGTGCAGAAACGCATGCCTAGGATTCTGGTAGTCGTCTCCACCTGTGCGTAAACGTTTGCGAATATCCCGCGCACCCCGCTCCCCCCCCCCCCCCCAGCCCCCCGTCCGCAGCCCACACGCCGAAGTTCACTAAAAAACAACTTACCTTCTGCGGCTACGCCTGCGGCCAGAATTCCCCCCCTGCCGCGCGCGCGCCGCCCACGCCTCATGTTGTGCATTCACCAAGGGAAGGAGCCTCAGGTCGTCCGCCTAGAAACTTCGCCATCTCTCCTTCTACCGTCAGCTAAAGCCCTCCCCGTCGACCGTCGGCAGCGCATCACGGACACCGCGGCCGCTCAATCCAGGGGACACGAAGAGGAACACTCGAGCACGCTACGCAGACATGTCGACACTGGGGGAAAGTGAACTGCCTGCATACGCAGTACCTCTTCCCTGAAAGTGACTCCTGTTCACCTCGTGACACAGCGCAGGCACAACACGTCTTGCGAAAGTTCTACTTTTCTCCCTGTCTCTGTGTGTTTTGCGAAACCGCAACTGAACAGCACGGACGACGACTTATGAAGAGAAGTGAGCAGGAACTTCGAGGTATTCTTGCGGTCGTTAACCCGTGTGCATGTACGTGAGGCTTCTCGAAGAGAGAAAAAGGCAGATCTCTCAGCGCGACATAGCTCCTAAGAAGAATTTTGGCGCGCGTTTACTCTAGAAATGCGAAAAGTGTGTGTAGTGCGTCCAAAACGACACCAGCAGCTGTTTTTTCTTCGAGAGCTGCAGCGGCTGCAACACCTGCACTGCAGTGCGGTCCGCGTCCGACGTCTCCCGGACAGTAAGTCCTTGCTTCCTGCTACTGCGGCACTCGCGGGTGCGCGCGTCTCTGCGCCGGGCTGCTGCGGAGAAGCACCAGCTGCACCTGCTGCAGGGCAGATCGCTGTCTTCCACTTCGAAGAGAGAAACTCTGTCCGTGTATAAACGCGCGTGTCGTCCCAGGAGTTCGCGCGACAGCTGCACGTCCATCAGCGCAGTCTTCCCCCGCAGTGAGATCTCCCCACGGAGTGCGATGTCCCCCCGCGCTGCAATTTCTCCAGGCACGCAGTTTGTTAGTTGTAGTACAGCTCGAGCCCCATGCCGTCGTGAATTTCGTAGTCCTCCAGAGTGATGTGATCCTTGTAAATAGTGTACCACTTCTGGATCCGAATTTTATCCGGCCTCGTGCCTGGGGAGACGCGAGACGAGGCACAGACAGCATCGCGCGCAACAAGTGACCGATTGGTGAGACTCTCCCCACTTTTCCCTAGACGCCACACGCGCAGCGCAGCTCTCCCCAGCGGAGAGTCGAAGAAGTAGTAGTAGTCGTAGTCACAGGCCAAGCATGCGCAATAGTCAAACACTTTAGAACTGCTGACACGGAAGAAAAACATAGAGAGAACGAGATACACTCGAAGGGAGAAGCGCACACACAGAGAGAGACGCAGACAAAAAAAAAGAGAAGCTGAGAGAGCGGAGAGCGCTGCGTCTCACCCGTGGGCAGCAGCTCGTGCACGCGCAGTAGATTCGCTGTGTTCTGTGCAATAGATATGTCTGCAGAGAAATCGGACGTCCAGCTGGGTGCAAGCACACGCGTGCTTAGGCAAACAAAATGCTCACACGTTGGAGTCCTACATATATACATTTGTGAGCGAGACATATGGAGGGAGACATGTTACGTGTGTCTATATCTGCTGTGTACTGCCCACCCACTCACAAAAATACCACTAGCAGGGTGCCAGTACGCCGTCCGTATGTATGTGTACATAAATATAATCTATTAACACCGTATACGCCCGTGTCTGTATACGCACACCTCGTATAGCCACATGTCTACACCCATATATAATACGTCAACATCTATGCATACGCACAACACTGCCGTAAGAGGGTTTCCTATGCAATACACGCGGCGCAGCGTACACGAATATACGTAGAGAGAGACAGTGACCTACACGTGGGGCTGCACATGTGGCGTACATGACGAGCAACCCCTACGCAGGTGTCACGCCTGCACCTGTTACGTGGGGAGCTCGGCAACCTGCACAGACACATAGAACCGCTCACTCGTAGACCCACACACACAGACGTCCTTATACTTAAAAGATATGTGTATACGACCTCGCTACAGTACTCTGCAGATGTAAATATATTTACCTGTATCGGTAGACACACACGCCTACACGCGTGCCCTGTGTGTCCTCTGCAGATTATCACGCTCAGGATTCGCAACTTTGTCTTCACACATCGAGATGAGTACACATACACACGCCACGTCTAGCCGTATGCTTTGTGTGTACGAAAATGCGTGTCTGTGGAGAGTGTATGGAAGCATATTACTTATGCATGTGCCGGCTTGCACGCACGTAAGGTGCACAAACATATCCTTATTCAGCAGGTTGTATCCATGTATGTAGAGGAATGTGACACGACGCGTATGTGGATTCAAAACTTACCGCATTGGGCAGCCACAAGTTTTTTCAAATCTCCAACCGTATCGTCTGGATTGCATTTTACGCGAATCTTCCTCCCCAGACGGTCGTTCAAAATTATTTCGATCATCCTCACAGAAGCGGGAAAATACCGTGCGGGAGATGAAAGTTCCTGTCGAAGTGTAAGTCGTTCACGAACGGGGAGTGCAGGAGAAAATAGTCGATAAGCAAGACACCGCGGAAAGGATCGCACAGTGAACCGGCCGGAAAACCCGAAGGCGGCGAGAGAGGAGAGTGGCGAGCTCACAACTGGACCGCGAAAACGCGCTGGCCTCCCTTTCACCCAGTTTACACGAGGGACGAACCACGGAGTTTTATTTCTCACGAGTGGACGTTGTCACTTCTTACATCCCCTACTGGAGTTTCCCGGACTGGCGCTTGTTGCAGGCTGCGATGCTGACAGCTGAAAGGCTGACTTGTGCTGGCGTCTTCACGAGGGTGAAACGGGAAAATCACAGTGAAGGAAGAGGTGAAAATGTATGTGGTGGCGAGGACCACGGGAAAGGCAAAGACAAGCTGGAAGGAAGAAAGAATGCTCCTTTCTGCAACAGTGCTACAGGTGGACAAAAAAAGACCTTGGCACGAATTGCTCTCCCCCTTGTGCTGGCCTGTCAATAAATTCAGCACCAGGAACTTGCAATGTGTCAACGCAGAACAAGGGCAAGAATGGGAAATGTTACGTGATAGTATTTTGAGGAGAGCATCACGGAAAGAAGGAAGAGACTGAAGGGCAAAAGTGGAAACAAAAAGGACATCATCGAAGGCTTACGGTCTGACACCAAGGTGCGAAATCCCCAGTGTACGCTCTAAAAAAAAGGCACGGACTTGCACGATGTCGAAAGCAGGTGAAAAAAAGCAGAGGAAAAGAAAATTACGCGTGATTATTTCGTGACCGCATTTTTCACACGTTGGTCTCGGTGTAAGGCTCTGTCATTTCGACCCACTACCGTGCATGCTCAGTCTGAATGCTCAATGCCTGTATGCGCGCCTCCATGCATGAATGGCGACGACCACGAGGATGGTTTTCGTCCTGTCCTCGCGTATTCTTGAGAAGCACACCTTTCTTTGATGATCCACCTATCCTATTTTTTACTCTCCAGTGCTGATTCATCGGTCAGCGCCTACGTCTTCAATCGGTTAATACGCATGCGGTTGTGCCGACCACAGTCGTGTACATATGTATGTGTATGTATGTATGTATATATATATATATATGCATATATATACAGGTATCGCTGAACACGCTTGTATGAGAAAACATTCAAATGTACTAATATACGGTTTCAGGCGACATCTACGCAACGCGTAGGAGCCACCGGAGGGGCGCTTCCCATGTAGAAATTCCGACTGTACTACCCAGTATGTGCTCACCTATTTCACCACTTCGTTTGTTTCTCGTACGCACACATTAACCTTTTACGGACAATTATCTCAAGCGGGCACGTCATCTTTCTCTGTGCCCTCGGACTTCTGCTCTTTCTTCGTGTTCACGTACTTCCTTCCGACCTACCACCGTTTCCGAGGCCAACTGCGTATAGCTGGATATTATGGAAAGAGGACTCCCTACGAAATTGTGTACGTGTTTTCGAGTCTCCTCCACTATATCTGTTTTGAGAATTTCTCTTAGACTCCTCTCAGGAGCTTCGCATACTAATTTCTAGCTTTCGTCCTCGCAGCCGCTCACAGATTTGACCGCCTCTTCCCATCGCTATCAATATTACGGAGCAGGTCTGCTTGCACGCTTCTCCGATGAAGGATTATTACAACTATTTCCAAGTCTGTCACCTACTTTTAAAGCGTCTACTTGCATAAGTGCATATAAGCGCACACACACCGTCTGCTTAAATGAATAGCTCTGTGTAGATACAGATGTTTGAGGAGAACGTTGTCTCGTTGTGAAAGACGGCTGCTGAACAATTGCCACTCTCCTGCTATTCAATAGAATCCTCGCTCAGGTAGACGCTTGTGAAGTAGCTGGTGTTTGTGGGTTTGAATTCTCGTCCGGGATGCTGGAATCGGCACAAATGAGCGACTTGTGAAAGCACGTTCGGGACCGACCTATTCGCCATGACCACCATAAGCGATTTACCTTCGCCGGAAACGTTGAAGTGTGTTTTTCCTTCCATTTTTTTAGGCGTACTTACCTCCCTGTCTTCCTAGACATTGACAAGCCTTTGACTTGTGCACCGTATTCGTCACACTTGTCAAAAGCCATTCGCCTCTTTAAGCACGCTGGGGTAGTGCGTCTGCAGTGCCAATGGATTGCACACATTTACCATCACTCTTACAAATGAAGCAAAGCTGCGTCGGCAGGATACATTTCATTACTTGCATAAACAAGCACCAAAGTCCATTTTTTCCGTTTGTTACAGTAGGATCCAACAGTTGTGTTGCCGTCTGATGACCGAAGATGTTGGGGTGACCCACACACAAGCCGACGTGCACAGTCTTCCGCATAGACGTGTCTTCACAAGATAGATATGCATGTATGTATATATATATATCATTCCGGCTGGCTTCTGGCTCCACACTGTTCCACAATACGATTGAGTTTGTGGTGCTCTGTTTTATTGGACTGCTTTTCGATGAGACGCTCCTCATGGCTGCAAAAGTTACGCATCCGTGCGTCTACTACTGGAAAGTCAGGCTTTCATAAGACATTTCTACATTCGTTAAACGCGAATTGCCACGTGAAACGAGATGTGCTTTTTGTGCAGACCCCGCTGCAGCTGTGTACACGTACGTGTAAGTAAGTGCAGTTCTCCCTGGGCTACTTTTCTGTAGTGAGACCATACGTTTATCGTGTTCGACACTTCTATTCGCAGACAGGGGGTTGCGTAACGAACGCTTACCGTGTTCAACACTTTCACACGAAGAAAAAAGGTGTACTGTAACGCGTAAATGGATCTGCTACCGCCGCGGCAGATATGGCTAAACCTGTGCATGTGAACTTACCTGGATTAAACTCTTCTCTACAGGTGCAGGCACTCTGACATACACGTCCTTAACGTAAGAGGCTCTTGCAGGTGTGGAAACGGAGTGTAGTTGCGAGAGTGGCAGACAGCATCATGCGTCACGCAGCACTACGAGGATCATTGTGCGAATGGATCTCTATCGTATGCTCGGCGATGTTTCCTTTTCCTTCATGCCAGCCATAAAGACTTGAACACCAGCATCCGTGTTTTCGCTCCGGTAATAAATCCGCTAGTGGCCTGCAGCAGCAGCAGCAGGTCTGCGCCTAACCCAAGCGATGACGTGGACGGAGATGTGCATAAGTAATTCTGCAGCTAGCAACCACGTGTCTCTACAGCAGCAAAGTGTCAAGGACAGTTGACTGTCAATCCTGTTGATACCGATGTCTGCGGCAGAGACCGTTTGTAGTTGCTGCCCGTCGCTCCACAGCCTTACCCTCTTCGAATTTGCATTGAGGCATTTGAGTGTTGCATAAAGCTGGACCCCGGTATCGACATCGTGTCTGCACGTAGCCAGCAGATCCCAGATTTCGGTTCTTCACCCCCTGCGGTACACTACTTCTACCCCTGTTACGGTTTGAAAACTATGCAGAATTTCGCGTTTGGATCGGTTTATCCACGCGCGTGCAGAAGCGGGATGGCATCCCTTTGCGCGCGCCCACTGGTTTCTATCCCACATACTTTTGCTGTCGAAGACAGGTGACTACGTCAGGCGCCCTCAACGTCATAAACACCGTAGCGCCGCTTACTCCGTTCTGGACAAGTAGACAAAGCACCTCGATGAGTAAAGCAGTCCATCTGCTGTTTACAACCACAGGGCGAAACATCAGCTCGACCGCATGCAAGAGGACAGATTTCGCCAGTCGTGGACGTCCCCGAAATCGACTTCAGTCCTCTGTGCCACTCAGATACCTGCGTATATATGCATTTGTATGTACGTGTTCCTTTCCCGCGAGACATTCTGGTGGCTGTTGCGGCTGGAGGATCTCTAGCTCTCTCTATCATCACGAGTCAGTCAGTCGTGAGGGAAGAAGAGGATGTGGCGGATGTACAACTCGCGTATGTATAATCCGAAGGAGCTCATTGTGGAATATGAAAATGCACGCGACATAGCAGTCAGACATATACACAGACGATATGTGCATGATACGAGTGGGTCACGACGTTTCCCCTGGTATGACATACACTCGACGACACGGTCAGACAGTTACGCTGTCACGTAGTGGTCCGTCGACGCCTTCGTATGGTGGTGCTTGCTTCAGTGAGACTGAATAGTACACGGGTTGCCTACTCTTCCGAGAGGTGCCAGTAGACAAACAGACTACAAGGCTATTTTACGGACACCGGAGACAGCGTCTTTGTGACCTCACCGACGAATGATTTCAGGAAGACCCCGTACTTCGTTGACAATTTCATATGTGGTCATCCAGGCGGAGTGCAAAACATAGCGAGGTGCACACTTTTCACCCTTGTCGTCACCGGTCGCCAAGGAAGACAGCTGTGACTTTAGGTCGTAGAGCACAGGAAGTGCGGTCATGCATCTTCGGCAGGACAGATACTCACACGTGTACCGATACCTTCACTGATGTCCTATGCGTAATACGCATACGCACACACATACAGACGTGCGCTTCTTCCTTCACCGTCAGACACGCACAGCGTGAAGACTCAAACTGCTGGGCGGAACCTGCAACCAGACTGCAGAGCGCTTGCTCGAGCTGGGATCGTATAAATACATCGACAAGTGCATTTGGGAATGAAAGCCTACTGGCCTAAATTAAAACACTTGAAGTGCGTGTACGTGAAAACTGTCTGAATAACAATAACAATTTAGACGTACTTGATGAAGGTGACGCAAGTGTTGGCCACACAAGACATTCTTTACGCTTGGCCACAAAAACTGTTCGACAAACTGTTTTGTCGAACCACAAAGGAACAGGTTTGTGCGCAGTAGTGTTGTCCACTGGACGGGCGTGTTCAGGGTTCGTCGTTGACGCTTAGTGTCAAGGGCACTGATGTTCTATCCTGGAAAGCTATTGTCTTTTGCGAAGGTTGGCGTCCGTGAAAACTTGCGGCCCACGCGTTACCCTTAAGCAACTTTCACTTCTTATATTATTCAGGACGGGCCACCAGCCGCAACAGCGCCCAGCATCTTACGAAAGGTGAGAAGACAAATGGAGAAGAACGAGTAACAATCAACACTCCTTTGCACTAAGAAGGGCAGAAGGATGCCATTAGCAGCACTATCTTCCTCTTCGCTGTCTAACAAGCAAAGCAGCCATGACGGCGTCACATGTGTGTCTTGCTGTGCAAGACACGCAAACACGTAAGAGCCCTTCAGGCTCTTACGTACCCGCGCACGCCAGTGAAGCACGTGAGGCCGTATAGGGGGACGATCGGCGCACGTAGCGTCGCGGCCGACGCGACCGGTTTTGTGCTGCTAAGGGGGTTGATAGCGTTCCGCCCTTACATATTTGTCCTCCTTTTTCGTGAGGCCCCTTTGTGTGATGCTTAATATTCATATCGAGGATGCTCCCTGATGGTTCCATTTCCTACGCAAAGGTAAACTAGATGGCTTCCCGTTGTCACAGCCCTCCACAGTGTGAGATGCTACCTTCTCGCACCACTCCTTTTCATGTCGCTTACAAAGTTGTACATGCTCGATTGTACGTGCTCGCACATGAGCCAGCTACACGAGAAGGCGTGTTGTGTTCTTGAACATCATTCCCTGTGGGAATGGAAGATGAACCTGTCCACTTCTTGTTGCTGACTTTCTCCCTGATGTAAAGACAAATATTCTGTGTAATCGCTGCTTTCTGCCGTGTCACTGTCAAGACAGTGTCTACAGGTATTCCGCGTTGCTGCACCGGAAAGTGACCGCGAGGTGCTCTTCATTTACACCGTTTCTGAGTTTTAAGATCACAAAACAGTATATCTGCTTTCCTGGTTAGTTTTGGAGAGACTGGATTCTTTATCCGTACCCACGAAATCATTGACGCAGAAAGCCACCGCATTCATCTTGTCATCGGTCTGGAATAGAGTTTTCTGACCCCTGTAGTGCAATAATGGGGACAGCAGCGGCTGGAGAGGTCGGCGAGGGCCCTCTGAAAGGTGAGATCTGATTACAGCCACGTGCGCTTGTGCACAAGTACACAGGTGGATGTGTCTACACGGGCAGCGGTGCTCTGAAGGGACCAGTGCAGTGTCCAACGACGATGGTTGTATGCGATATGTGTAACAAGAAAATAGAGGTTTCCACTTTTTGGGAAACGTCTGTCTACTGCGACACTTTCACCCAGAAGGGCGTCGTGATTGTAGCTTAGTGTTTGCTTTGTTGAGAGCACGCGCTGTTGAGAGCGCGTGCCCTCCCACGGTCGCAGATCTGCTTTCCCTTTTCATTATGTTACGTCCTAGAGATATGCGAAAGAGGGAGCACACGCCGCCACGAGCGAGGTGCATTAACGGTCGGTTGTCGTTGTTACAGTGTCCCACGATATACAACACTTCAGAAACAACTATTTGTGATCTGCTCCCTCACTTTTTGCAACGCATATGCCTGAGAAAGATCCAGCACGGCCGACCAAAAACACGCATTTTCGCTTTGTTTTAAGTCTCTTCGACAATGAACCAACAACAACTGGACCACCGCCCACACATAGTCTGTTGCAGATGTTTTGTGTGACGAATGAGGGTACGGACATGATGCATATAATGCCTGCGGACATTGTTCCATTTCTCGGGGAGCGTATTCTAAGTTGCAGCCGCAGGCACAAGGTAGCTTGTCCTCAGCCCCATGACACAGGAGCTCATAATCAAATTTTACATGACAAAAGGGTATGGGGTTGCGGTACAAGCGGCTGATCAGGATGGCGTGCTCTACCCTGCCACATTCTCTGTAGATTATCGCCTTTTCTTCATCTCTGTTGCAGGAGAGAGAAACCGCGGCATAGGTTCCGTCAAATCTTTCCTTGCTGTTCTCGTTGTTGCTCAAGTAGCGCTCACAGCCGGGCTATATTTTCAGACTTTTGAGCTGAAGATATCAGAACATGAAAAGCAAGCGCAAATTGGTTCCCTCAGAGGTAAGCGTGAGTGAATATTACGCACTTTCAGCTGTTCCACTCAAGAAGTTCTGTTGCGGCGGAAAAAAGCTCCTAAATCCTGATGGAGTGCAATCATCCAGCGTATCACACGGCTCTGTCCCGTTTTGCCCTCCCGTACTGCACTGTTTCACTCTGTTCTGTCGTCTCGTACTTGGCATCTCCCTTCTGTAATCTCTCTATCGTACAACATATTCGCTTCTCTTTCTCTTTTGACCTGTCACTTGATTTCCTGTCTCCTAGCGGCCTTTCTCCCTGTCGTTGTCGCTAACACGTGTTCTCCATTCTAGTCGTTTCCCCATTCTCTCCGCCATTTTCTCTCAGTGTGTTTTTTTCACCGCACACGCCTGCGGTCTCCACGACTCAGACAATAACCCAGGAGTATTATTCGAAGCACACGATTTGGCAGAACTGAGTACACTGCTTTTTCAAAGTTTGGGAGCCCAACACATTATTTTTCGACGTCTGCCTGCGTAGACACAGTCTCACACAAATCTCGTACGTAAACGAACACAGAAATTCCAAATCGAGTGCCACCCCTGGGTAACGAAAACGAGACACCTGGAGCTGTACTCAGTGAGAAGACACGGTGGTTGTAGTTGACCGACGTGTAAAGGTGAATACGGCTCTTGCAGTTGAAGTACGCACAAAGCTAAACACCACTTGTCTATAGACTACACGTGTATACAGTTGCATACGACAGTTACAACGCATGTCTCTCCAGATCTGTGCGTAGCCGATGCAGACACATACGCAAAGAAGAGCGTGCAGCAGCCTGGGAAGTACGTCCGAAGTCAAAGGTCATGCAACGTAAGTTTTGCTGTGTGCTTCTGTGTTCTTCGCCATCTTGTAGAACAATTAGACGCACTGCACATTTTCTTCCAAAGCGAGATCTCCAAGCTGTCCCGTGAGAGCTGCCCCCCATGTCCGTCGGTGCAACAGAGGATGGAAACAGCACTCCGAGATGTCCACAAAGACTTCGAGAAGACTGCTGAAAAACTGAATGCGAATGTCAGTAGCTTGCACGCTACGATAAATCTTCACGCTAAGAAAATTGCCAGCTTGGCTGAAAAGGCACAGAACAGCCCTATACTCAAACTTTTCCAAAATATGTAGACCTCAGTAAAAGCTTTTTGACGCGCATTCACCTTGGGAGTTTGGGTGGGCAAGAGTCAGACCCAAGTATACTTCAAACGTATAATGAGATGTGCATAGAAAAACAAATTCACCCACGTCGAGACTGTGTGTGTACTGACTTACGCGAATACCACATCGGGGTGATACCTAGATATAAACCTGTACACATAAAGCAAATCTGTGCGCATGCGTGCGACAACGTAGCGTACGTAAGAATGTGTCTTCATTGGCGTGTACGTGTACACAGGCGCACAGATGTCTAGATAGAGATGTACAAATAATGGCGATGCAAGTCCTGCTTGGGCAGTCTGACAAAACAGATGCCTGACGGATATGCAAATATTACATTTATGTACAAATGAACATTTAAAACGAATGCCTCTCGCTTTCACGAAGAGAACTGCATTACATATATACCTCTGGGCCCGATACAGTTATTTGCTTGTGAACAGCATCCATATATACAAATGTAAGTGTATCCCTTTAGTTCCACCTGGTTGTTTTTGAGTCCTTATTACTACCAAGTCGACCGTGAACTGCTTGGGCGTACTCGATATCAACCTAGGTCGTATTTGTGCTACTGCAGTAGCTCCCAGCATGTAACAAGACTACTTCAAGTTACTCTATCTAGAGCTAATACTGCCGGCTACCGCCACCTGGAGGTCGTCTGACAATTCTAAACAGCCGGACCATGTGGCGAAACGGCATTAAGCATTTGTGTTCACATGCGTGCACGTATCAGTAATCACGTATGTGTAAAGTGTCGCGTAACGGATGTATAGGGTCCTAATATGAATGCAAACTAGCGTTATATCGATGTGATGCAGCTACTAAATGACCTCTTCAAACATACAGGCTGTACGACGCGAGTGATAGGCGCACGCAAAATGAGACTTGTCAAGGTTTTTTCGCGGCCTGACCGCGCCGCAGGCAGAAAGTTAGTTTTCCGGACACAATCCTTGTCTTTACCATTTATGGCGACATTTCTAGGGCGAAATATTTGTACGTGACTGCCACGCATGCGCGAAAGAACTTGTGTGTGCCTGAACGGTATTCAAAGAAGGAAATTATAAAGGTCTTCAAAATGTCCGTATCTCTGACGTATAGTGGGAAGCACAGGCCACAGTTAGAATGGGGAATGACTCGAAGGCAGCACATCGGTGTGACAGCAGCGGACGATACTTTCACGCTCATCGGTTTATGAACACTAGAATGGTTCAGTCGGCTAAATTGCATCCACGTGGCACCAATGCACCACACCACCCAGAACATCGCGTTACCGACGACGCGTACCGGTTCGCGTTATGGGAAGTCCATTTACACTACGGAACTAATAAATTCTTTGACATCCCCGTGTCCGCGTGTGCGGTCGTGCGTGTCGCACACGTAACATTATATAGAGTTGTTCACACACATACTACTGCCGAATATGTGTTTATGCGAGCCGTCTTGTAGGCTTAACACCGTCAGGAGAAACTACTGCAGTATAGATACTTCCGCTTCCAGAAAGCAGCATCGAAGACCACTACAACCTGCACGTTCACTTGTGGAGAGTCCGAAAAAGACACCGCGTCTCAAGCCACATATGTGCGCCTTTCACGCTGTTAAGCGGCTTTACCAGTGACGGTTCCACTGTTCACTGCCACCCGAAAGAGTTTAGGAGCACCAGCGTGACCCCCTTCTAGAAGGATTCACCATGGCGTTCACAGCTGAAGCAGCAGCGACGGCATCGACCTTGTCGGACGTGCAGACAGCAAGCTTGCAGCCCCTTACAGTACAGCTGAGCGTGATAAGTGATGTGTGCACACTTGTCCTATGCCCGGCACGTGAGTTTTGGGGAGCTGGTGATCGAAGACATCGATGCTCTTTGTGGCCCGCGTTTGTAGCACGCAGTGCGGAAGAAGTAGCGGTACACGTACACCCCGTATACGGTGAGTTTCTTAATCCTTCGCGCTAGCTGTTTCGACTTCTGCATATGCGCCAACATTGCCGTACCGACATACACGACATATGCGTGCAAGTGCGCGGATAAGACTCCAGAGGATTCCACCGTGGAAAAAGACTTACACGAAATTTCAAAATTCCAGCGACACTTCTGTACGGGCCGGCCGACAATGCGGTGCAGACGCCACTTCAGCGAACGGGCAGGGACACTAATTTTCGCATACCAAAAATCGTACAAGCGACGTTCTTCGGAAACAGCTCCTCCACTTCAATTCGGATTGCAGGACGACAGAGCAGGAGCTCGATGTGAAAAGAAGAGGCTACACATTTTCAAACACATGCATCTATGTATAGACGAATATACATATGTTACGCACGCACAATCTCTGTCTCTCTCTACATATATATATATACATAAATGACGAAAACTAGTGTTAAAAAATATGTAGACATGCTGCAAAATAAATTAATGAAGCCAGGCCGCGAGCCCGTTTCGTCGCGAAGCTGGCAAGGCTGTTCACGGAAAGAAAGGAAATTTTGTATTTTGCCACCTGGTGAAAAAACATCGTAAGGAGCACCCGTGTTCCAACGCCATCACGCAGCTACGTACATATATGATTACTCTTGTTGCACACCCGTACACCGACAAATGCGCCTGTTTCCACAGAAACCAGGTACTCGAACAGAAACGCGTGTACCCGTAGAGGACATATATATATATATCTCTACACATACACAGACCCACAGACCAATACATTATATAAATATATATATATATACACATACACCTATTTATCTGTGTGTCTATCTGCATACGTGAACATATTTATGCACATTACATCCATATCTATGCACGAGTTGTTCGTACGTTGCTGGGCAAGCAAGCATTCCACTCATACACTCTAGAGACGTACACACACGTATGCATAAACATATGCATGTACGTACACGCACGTATGTATATATATATATATATATACATGTGTATACGTGTGTGTTAACAGAAGCGTGAAACACATACACATAGACACAGGTGTGCGTGTCTACCAACAGATGAGGAAACTACGGAACGTCTCCCAAAGTTTTTTTCGTGGTTCCCTTTGCCAGTGGGTTTGTTCACTTCAACCCTCTTGACAAAACGTTTTGCCAGAGGAAGGTCCAGTCCTTTGACTAAGGCATGTAGAGACGCGTGACACGCACAACTGCAGGAAATGTCCGAACAGGAAAAAATCTACACATACTTACATGTATTTAGATAGTTACGCGTGCCTCCTGCCTAAGAAAAAACCCACATGCAAATACGAACCCCCACCCCCCTACCACACGCACACAACGGTGTGTTTCTGTCTGCCTAATAATTCTCTGTCTCGGTTTTTCTGTACAGCGTCTACACGCACCCACACAGACGCCGGTAGGTGGGCATCCTGTGTCTATTCGCTCTCTCCACACACGCACGAAATGTATCTGCGACTTTTTTTCTCTTCGTGCCCTTAACACTTTTTAGCACGTCGTGTCCTGCTTCAGTGCTTCCTTTTTTTGGCCGGCTTTTGTGTTTTTTTGCGGATTGAACTGCGTTGTGTGACTGTCTTCAGTTTATTAACTTGCACGGGTACTTTGGAGGTTTCCGCTTTTCTTCGCTGTCTCATCATTTCCTCCATCTCCGGCGTCAGCATCATGGATTGCAGCAAAGACGAACACGTGCTGCTGTTTTCCGCGAAAGGAGTGGTCTCTGCTGCTGCCGCTGTGCCCTCTCCTCTCCCTCCTCTTCCTGCTCCATCCGCTGCGGCCGCCGCCTCATTTTTTCTCGAAGACTCGCACTGTTGCATCTTCTCGTCCATATCCTGGTCCTCCTCCTGAACAGCGGGAGAACAAACTTTTCGACGGAGTTGCTGCGTGCGTGGGTCTTCGGTTTTCCCTGGCAAGTGACCGAACCTCTTCATAAAGTCCTCTTCCTCCTCTGCGGTGTACTTACGGCGGTTGTGGCTAGTTGCCAAACCTGCAACCGCAGATATCAAACATATTCACAAGCAAACAGAGACAGAAAAAATATGTCATGTACAGTTTCAGCCAGATAAAACATACCCAAAGAAGATATCCCCACGTGCCACCATTCTCTTCAAAGTTCTCTTTCGAAAGTCCCAATGGCCTCTTTGCTGGATAGCGCAGGGCCCTGGCCTACACCAAATCTAACGTGCACCCTGTACACATCAGCAGTATACACGTACTCCATACACACACATATGCATACGTGCATACATATATACACAGGTACGTCTGCGTATCTCTCGCGTTTTCAGATATTTGTGTATGTGTCGAGCACCTACAAATATACATACATATATATGTTTGCGTAAGATATATCCCACTTCACAATCTTCGACGTCGAGAGAGAGAGAGAAGACACACTCCTACTTGTCTTCCTGTGTAGGTGGGTGAACCTGCGTTTCTTTAAAGAATACAGATAAGTTGATAAGTGCCTCTTTGTGTGTGGACGCCGCCATATCCAAAGAGTTGTTTACCTTCTTTCCGAATACACGACGCTATGGTACTGCTACTTCTCGTCTTTTTTAACTTCGCAAGAGTTTCGGAAAATATACGCATCCCTTCCGGTGACAGAAAACCAGGCAGGCAGATATCTGCAGTCCTGTGCACATATTACAAATTTATTTACTGACCATTTCTCCTTACCGAGTTCCATCGATCTACATCTATCTCTCTCTATATGTCGACCTATCTATGATATCTATCTAAGGATCTCTTTCGATATGAACGTCTCGACTCATTTCTACCTACCTATATCTATCTATGTCTCTATATCTCTACGTACATGTGTCTACATATATGTTTCTCTGAATATATCCAGTTCTTTCCATACGTGTCTCCTTTCGCCTAGGGAGTTCTCTCACTATAAACTAATCTACTCACTTCTAGTCATCTGCTTCTATTTATCTACCTATCTATGTCTCTCTCTCTATAGATCTATCTACACGCAACTAAGGATCTCCCTCAAGATAGGCTTATCGACTCATTTCTATCTATCTATCTCTATCTATATCTATCTATCTATATCTGTCTCTATCCATTTTCCCTTCTCTGTGTATCTATCTAAACGTCTCTCTTTGTGAGTAGTCGCGCACACATTACAGGAGCTTCCCTCTGTTTCTACCTGCCTCTCCACGTGTGCGTGGGTGTGTGTTTTTGCCTACCCATTTCTGCACACTCACACTATATTTACCTGTCTAGTTCTAACTAAATCTCTCTCTACATATATATATATATATATGCAGATACGTTTTGACACATTTGGGCTCTCTCTATATATATCTCTGTCTCCCTACCTCTCTATGTATTTCTCCTCCTCCTTCTTCTCTCCGCCGTGTCGTGAAGTCTCTCCGGTTCTACTACTGCAGCGTACGGGACTCCTGGTACTATGGCTGCGGCTACAACAGCCTTCGCCTTATCTAACTATCACTCTATCTACAAATATACATTCGCATATGTATATACATGCAGAAGACCTGGATATGGACCGGTTTGCGCAGCACAGGTGAGTGTCTACAGGAAAATATACCTACGTCTATACATGTACCCATGTGGAATAGGTACACGTGTACGTAGAGAGAGACTTCGTAAGAAATAGATACGCAAATATAGTGCGCACGTGTAGACATAGGTGGACAAACACATAAACACGTGGATGGGCAGACAGAAACAGAGGGAAGCACTCGTCAAGTGGGCGCGACTATTTACATAGAGAAAGAGAGACAGTTACGTCAAGACTCCCACTTCTGCTGCTCCCGCTGCTGCTGGCGGTCCCCCCTTGTCGCTGCTGCTGGTGGTCTCGCTGCTGTGTGTTGCTTCTTCTGCAGCTCCTTCTGCGCCGCACGTCTTGCTGCTGTCCCTCTGCTGTCGCTCTGCGTGCTGCTGTTCCACTTCTTTTTCTTCTTCTTCTTCTTCTCTTCCCTGCTGTCGAGGAGACGCACCGGCGAGAATTCCGAGTTTTTCCGCCCGAAAGTCCACCGGGCTCTTGTTTGGCTTCTGCTGCGGAAAAACAGCTCCGTAGACGCCTGCAGGCACGTACGCGCACGAACAGCACAGATGCTCCCCACCATCGGCACGGAGACACGTCTCTCTCTTCTCTGTGTCGATGCCTGTGTTTCGTAGGAAGTGCATACAGAACTGCATGCGTGCAACCAAGACCCTTCTTTTCCCCTTCTTCTGCCGATAAAGAGACACCCGCCCACACACCAAATATACAAGTTGTCCACACACGCACACAGAAATGCCTTTCAACAAATATCTATGTCCAAAGTCACGCAAGGCGGCATACACGGACAGACACATACACATACATATATATACAGAGGCACACCAATATACAGGGACAAACATACATATCCAGAGTCACACCAACATATACTGGGACATATATATATATATATATATGTATACATTCAGAGTCACACCAACATTCACGAACACATATATATATATATATAGAGAGAGAGAGAGTTACACCAACATACAAGGATATATACATATATATATATATGGATATATTCAGAATCACACCAACGAACATTCGCGATCACATATATACCTACATGTATATATAGAGAGAGTCACACCAACATACACGGACATATATATATATCCAGAGTCACACCAATATACAGGGACATATATTTATATATCCAGAGTCCCACCAACACACAAGGACATACACAACAGCTGCAGCGTGCGGATGCACCACCACTACGTACACATGACGGGAATGTGCACCGCAAATACACATGTAGACGTCTCTCTCTCTATTTATATGTATATATTTATATGTATATATTTATATGTATATATTTATATCTCTATCTCTCTCTTTCTCTCTTCACATATGTATACGTACACGTTTACTGGTACAGCACGTGTTGCTGTTATACATAGGTGCATATGTACGTGTGAAGCTGCGCGGACCAGCCCGATGTTCCAGCACTTTTTCGTGCGACAAGTGGACACCTGGGGCAGCACACCACCTTCTGAGACGGGTCGAGAAAAGTGTTCCTTGAAGAGAAGAATGTGTTTCAGAGAAGGAAAAGAAAAGTCACATACAGGAAAAGGTCTTCGAAAAGAAGAGAGTGCCTGCTGAGGAAAGGAACACTTGTGAAAAGACGAGACTATTTCAAAGTGAAGAAAGTGTTTCAAAACGAGGAACGTGTGCCTATGAAGGAAGCAGAGGTTTCAGAAGAAACAAGTCTACATATGTCCATACCTATCTACACTATGTGTCAAAGAGATGAGAACGTTTCGAAAGAAAAAGCTCTTGTCTATATATATATATATATGTATACATATATATATATGTACACGTATACGTACGTATACACACAGATCTACAGTATAAACATAGCAGATAGAGGAATGCCCCACAAGAAATATACATATGTACACCTACATATTCACAGTGTAAATATCGAAGGCGAAAGTGTATACATACACATATGCACAAATACATACTCGTATATATACACATATATAAATATATACATATATATACACATACACGTGCATCGATTCTATATAAATAAATATATATATATATAAGCATATGCACACGGACACATGTACATATCGACCTACCTATCTATATACCTACATGTATCTATCTTTATATATATATATCTATGCACACATACACGCACACACATGTATATATATATATGACGTAGTACCAGGATGCAGGAAGGCATTGAGAGGAGTGATGTCTGAGAAGGTTAAATCGACGCCTCGCTGAAGCAGCTGCAGACGGCCGTGGATATTTTCAAGTCTTTCTTTTTCAACAGTTTGTTGCACGTGTTGTCTTTTGACTGCCCGGCATCGGCGCTTGCTGGTGGAACGCAGACCCTTCGCCATCTTGAGAAAAGGAGAAAAAGTGAAGAAGACACGCCTGAGAGAGGTCGAGAGAGAACAGAGGGACAGAGGGAAGGAGACGGCGGAAGAGAAGTTGGCGACACGAAAAGACGGAACGACAAGGAGGAGGAAGCGAAAACTGCGAGGGAAAGAGAGAGGCAGGGGCCAGGAGGAGAAAGGAAACGGAAAAGAAGAAGAAAGGGGAAAAAGAAGGGAAAATGGTGAGGAGAGTGCTAAGGAGAAGCGGAGGGAAAATAAGGAAAGGATAATTCAAAAAATCAAAAGAGGTCAAAGAGACAGCGTGGAGAAAAAGATCTTGCGGAAATCACGAAGGGGAGACAAAGAAGTAAATTTCTGCGACCCGGGCTGCGACTCCTGCTGGTCCTGCGGCGTAGGCTCCGCTGGTTTTCAAGAGAGCGCTACACATACACTTCCGGAGAAGCGAAGAATACAGACGCTTTTTACAAGAAGCAACGACGAAGGAGAAGAACGACTTTACGCAGAAGAAGAGGAGGGAAAAGAAGGCGCGGAAAACGCGTATGAAAATTCGAGAGAGCAGAGGGAGAAGGGCAAAAGTGCAGGAAAGCCTCGTGACACCTGCACAGAAAATAGCAGAACTTCCTGGCCAAACGAGAAAAAAGACGTCTTCTTCCGGCGACGTGGGAAAAGGAATGAAGAGGAAGAACGAGAGAACCGAAAAATGTAAACGTTTCTAAAAAATATGTGTGACAGGCAAAGCGGAGAAAGTCCGGTAGGATGCGGCGGAGGGTAGGTCGTCGACAAGTGATGGAAAGACCCAGGGGGAAGGAACGCCGCGAAATATCAAAAAGAGACGCACAGGAAGGTCTACGCAGAAAGCGGGGGAGGAGAAGACGAAGGAGTACACAAGGACAAACACTAGATAGGCCCAAATGTGACAGGAAGAATAGAGAAATGCTGAGACGACGGAGAAGTCGACGCAGTAAACAATGCACTCGTCGCCTCAATCTGTGGTGAAACTCTACAAGACTCTTTGAAATGTACAAAAGAGAGAAAGCGACCTTATAAGCTGTGGTCGGGAAGGACGTTCAGATGCAACATGTACGCCTGTGCTTGAAGAGTGGTGGAAGGTCGAAACCCACGAAGACGATTTAGCCTGCTGGAGACTCACAAAAGCGCCACGGTAACGTATATTTCACAAGCAAACACGGAACAAGAAGCTGTAATACGGGTGTCTACTTTTCTCCTCCGTTCTCTCCTCCTCTTTGTATACGTATAAATGACGAAATAGAGTCACAGAGATTTATGTCGCAGTTGAGTTCAGCGCCAAGTAGATGAGAAAATCCATCCGATGCAGGCAGGACGAACTTTTTCGCAAACCTGTAGTGGACAGGAAATGACGTATGCAACCGTGACCAAGGAAAATGGGTTTTGTGGGAAAAATTCCCCGGAGCGCGAGAGGGGACTATGTCGCTATGGAAGCGGCCGCTACATGGTAAAACCCAGAAAGAGAAAACAAATACGAAGTCCGCTCCACAAAGGTTCAACCCTTCGTTGCTGTCAATTGTCTGCATCGTACCTCGTAAACAAAGCGTGTAAACCCGACAATAAAGAGGAAAACCGCTGCAAAAAGTGCGTACGTGCATGCCGTTTAGAGAAACGCATGCGGTGCCCATGATTGTGTAGCTCGTCGGCACGCGGCCTCTTCTCTGCTTAAAGTTTTCCATATGTGTGTTCTGTTACAAAACCACCACTCTCTGGGAAAATTCTCTCCGAAACGAGTTTCCTCGCGTCTCCAGATATCCTGTTCTTGAGATACGCGGGCGACGTCTTTCTGCCGTGCCCATCTCGAGGCATGTGTCTGCGTTTTTGCGCGTGGCGAGTTTTTCCTCCTTTGATGCGCCGTCATCGTCTGGTTCGCTACTCCTTTTTCGAGACTGCATCTCTGCCCATATTCCCCGTAGAAGCACTTCGGTTTCCTTTGTGTTCGTTGGTGGTGGTCTCGTTTCTTCCATCTATTCCCCGGAAAACTCGTGGACAAGTAGGTGTGCTCGCCGTCGCTCTGGCCACGACAGGTCATGCTTTCGCATATCTTCCCTTCAAAGCGTTTCTCTCTTTTCCTGCGTGTGTCACCTTCTTCGACATGAAATATTCTGTTTAGTGCATTTCTTACACACAGAGTGTATTCTTTCTGCCACATCGCCACCGGTAACCGGTGCTCGTCGTTCGTCTGTTGACCCCTTTCAGCGACTTCCCGTCTTCCGTGTTCTGTTTGTTCCATCCGTAAAGGAAGTCTCATTTTCCAGCGGAGTGAAACGCACACTCTATTTTCACGTATCGGACAGCTCCGCAACGCCTCGTTTCCCCACTACTGTACCTAACGGTTTTTTTTCCCCCCTCCTCTTCCGAGCTCTCCTCCTGTTACTTTTGTCGCACCCCCACCGGTGGTGGAGGTGTCTATACACTCCTTGTTTGCTACATAAATAGATGACTGAATTATAATATATGTACGCACATAAATAGAAAACTGGCTCATAATAATATATACGGGAAAGGACGAGACAACTGTCAAAACCAGCAGACGAGGCGCGACACTTCAAAAAGCGGCACCTTCTTCCTTTACTGAAACTCTCGATGCCTCTTCCAGAGGAGCGCCTGTCTTCCTACGCACAGAAGCTTCTTTCTTTCTCCTCTCTCATAAGGGCGTCCCTCTCTCTCCTTCGCTCTTTGTGAACGTATATGCGCGTGTGTACGTACTTCCCAGTACGGAGGTGGTGCTCAATATAGCGTTTATTTGCCTCTGACCATAGATATTTTCTATTCATACATAGATGTGCGCATGAGTTTCTATCTAGGATTCGGGTATTTACATGTATGTGTGGCTGCACCATTCTCTCCAGCCCCTTTCTCTGCTTATCTCTGTCTTCATGTCTGTACACATATGTATATATAGATATGGGTGTACATATATTGTAAACCAGTTTACCATTTATGGGCGTACATATTGAAACGAGGTTTCCTACTTTTTATGCAGATGTCGGTTTCTTCTAGGAAAAAAATCAAAGGGGTTGCCGAAGAGCTAACGTTAATTACCTGTCTAAGATCCGTATGTCACTTTTGAAAAGGCAGAATTTCCCCATTTGAAGAAGAGGTCATTTTCATCAACAACGCGTCGTTTTCTTCTCTCCGAAGACAAAAATCTCCACACTCTCTGCATTTTGCGCTGTGCGTCATAACGAGGCTCTTCTCTTGCCCCGTCTTCCTTCTTTCTCTTTCTTCCCTCCCTTCCTCCTACATCTTACGTTTTGTCTTTAGTTCTCTCTCTCTCTCTGCGTGTCTGTGTCCTTCGGCCGTTGTCTTTCCGTTGCCTCTCCTCTCGTCTCGCGTCCCGTTTCTTGTTTTGCAGCTTCTTCTGCCACCGTCTCCCTCTCCCTTTGTTTCTCGTTTTGTTTCTCCTACCACTTTTTCTCTCGTCGTCTGTCTCCTCTTCTGCACTGCGACAGAAATACTTCTCTGAAAGATCAGCAGAAGAAAACAGAGCCCGATAAAGTGGTCTTCACAGACATTGCAATATTTTACCTGCGCCTATGCTGTGCCACTACGTCTCCAGCACAACTCTCTCGTATGCCCATATACATGCTTACGGACAACAGAGAGATGCACGCAATATATATATATATATGTTGTTGCTGCGTTCTTCTCGCCTTCGCCCGCGTCCTGCCCTTCTCATTTTCTTGTTGCCTAGACCTCTTGTGAACGCATGCACAGATAAGTAAAAGTAAATGAATTCACACACACATACATACATGCATATGTGGAAGGAAAGTCAACAAGAAACGAACAACTCTGTAAGTATCTGTCTGTACATGGATTTGACTCTCTTTAGGTCTCGTCTGTGCGTATTTATATTGAAAAATTCACCCACGCCTGGAAAAAGAGAATTCTGCACGTGGAGTGACGTCTACATCCGCAACAAGTCGATCTGTCCGCCCTTCCTATCTGTATACTTATATATATACAGAGATATATCCGTATGTATGTATATATATATATGTACATATTTCCACACCGAGGGGTAGCCGTATATATATGTATGTGTATTTCCGAATGAGTAAAGTGTATTTCTCATTCTGTCTATCTCTGTGTGTGTACGTGCCTGTCTCTCTGTCTCCTTCTCTCTCTCTATATATATAGGTATATATACGACGGCGTAGCTACATATAGTGATATATATATGAATCATGTTCTATGCCTACATATGCATACGTGTAAGTGAAGTTTTGCACGTACACGTATATATATATATATACGTATGTGGAAGGAGCTTTGTATATATAAACGTATATATATATATATATGTATATGTGTATGTCTATGTGATATCTGGTGGATTATTTGAACATGTGTGTGTGAGAGTGTTTGAGTTTTTTTTTTAGGGAAGAAGTATCTTTTTTCCCTTCTTCTTCTTCTTTTTCATCTTTCTCTCTCTCCCTCACGCACTTCTTTCCCTTTGTTGACGAAATGACGGAGCGCTGGGTTTCTCAGAAGAAACATTACTGCGAGATATGCCGCACGTGGCTAAGCGGGCATAACATGGTAAGCACATTGTGCCCCTATATATTCACCTATACATATATAGGTAGACACAGATCTATGTATACATATACTTATATTTGCATATATGTATTTGTGTATGTAGGCACATAAAACATACATATATATATGTGTGTACACTTATATTTGTATATGTGTATGTGTATGTCGGTCCATATGTATATATATATGCATATTACCACGTATATAAATATACGTATGTGTATGTGTGAGTATACTTGTGTTACCGAACGTGAAGCACAAACGTACGTCTAAAGAGAGACATAGAAATGTCATTTCTGCCCTGCGTGTGCCCCGTTGCGGAAGAAAAAGTGGAGAGGTGTAAAAAGTAATTGTCACTGTAGATCTCTCTCACCATCTCCCCTCTGCTTTCTCTCTCTCTGTGTCTACATATAAATATATATATGCGGGAATGTATATTGCAATATATTCATATCTCTATATCTCCGTGGACATGTACGTACGTCGAGGTTTAACCGGCTGTCTGTGCCTCTATCGACTTTTCTACATACACATATATATATAAGTATGGACGTATATATGTATATACATACGTGTACATATATATGTGTGTATATACATATATATATAGAGAGAGAGAGATATATATATATCTGTGTTTTTATACGTATATGTGAACATCTATGTAAAAGTGTTTGTGTGTGTTTGTATGTATGTATATATAGAGAGGTACATGTAGACACATATATGTATATATGTATATATATGGGTTGAGAGAGAGAGACGGCGAGAGTTACAAATGTTTTTATATGGAAGGACAGCGAGAGAGGGACAGGGATAGAGAAAGAGACACATACATGTATATGTGTATATATGTTTCTCGTCGTGTCTGTGTGTGTGGGGGGGATATATATATATATCCACGTGTATGTATATATATGTTAATGGATATTTGTGTTAAAGTTGTTTAATTTTTGTTGAATGGCTGCAGAACGTGAAGCGACATGAGCAGTCAGAGAGGCATATATGGAATATGCGAGAAATGTTCAAAGAAATGCGGGCTCGAGAGAAGCAGAAGGAGATTGATGAACTATTTCAACAGCGTGAAATTGAGAAGATTGAAGCAGCAGCTGCTGCAGCAATGCGACGCGATGCCCTAACCCAGGGGGGCGCGACCGATTCTATACATTCAGAACAACAGCAGCAGCAGTACCAGCACCAGCAGCAGCAGTACCAGCAGCAGCAGGAGCAATATCGACAGCAGCAGCAGCAGGAGCAATATCGACAGCAGCAGCAGCAGTTCCCTTCTCCGACTCCCCACCAGCAGCGGCAGGCGGAGGTGTCCCAGCAACCGCTGCAGCAGCAGCAGGAGAAAGGCAAAGGCGCGGCCGTGTGGGGAGCCGTTCTGTCCGAGTGGGGGCCGTGGTTGATGTGTACAGACACCCGAACGGGACTACCTTACTTTGCAAATAAGGAAACGAGGGAAACTAGCTGGACACCGCCTCTCGGGTTTCCTCTCCCTCATCTTTCTTCTGTCTTCTCCACTGCTGCTGCCGCGCCTCCAACTGCCGCTCCATCTGCTGCTGCTCCTCCTGCCAAGCCACAAGTACGCATTCTCTCAGTAGTCAAAAGGCGACCTCCTGCTGCTGCCCCCTCAACAGCAGCAACACCAGCTGCGCCGACAGCAACAGCAGGAGCAGCAGCAACAGCAGGAGCAGCAGCATCAGCAGGAACAGCAGCATCAACAGGGACAAGCGCAGCGATTCCAGCTGCAGCTCATGGACCCCCGTCAGGTACTGCAGTGGGGGGAGTTGGTCGGCTGCAGAAGGCCGAAGCAGCGGCAGCAATCAAGAAGGAGCAGCCGCACGACAGAGAAGTGCTGCAGCAGCAACAGCAGCAGAAGCGACAGCAGTTCACGAAGCAGGAGGCGGGAGAGGAAGGTCCGGCGAGTGATCGAAATCAACTGCGTGGTGTAAAGGCTGAGCAGCAGGAGCAGCAGCACTCCACAGATGGGATGGGTGCTGCTGCTGGAACTGCTGGGGATCCTGCTGCTTCCTCTCTCTCTGTGCCGCGGCCTTCGTCTGCTGTTGCAGCAGCTACCGCACCTCCTTCCGCCTCTTCTTCTTATTCCTCTCGCTGGGGTGCTTCTTCTGGGTTCTCTGCTGCCTCTGCTTCTTCTGGAAAACGTCTGACTCCTGCTACTGCTGCTGTTGCTGGCGCTCCTCTTCCTGCTCCCGCGTCTACAGCGCTGTCAGCGACAGAAGTCGCAGCAGCAGCAGCAGAAGCGGGGCTGCCAGTAGCAGCACGAGACGCCGCGAGAAGGGGGGGGGAGGCAGCTGCAGCCTCAACGGCCGACGCAGGAACAGCAGCAGCAACACCAACAACACCGGCAGCAACACGTGAAACGCCCATGGCAGAAGCAGCACCGACCTCGACGCAAGGAGGAGCAGGAACGACAGATGCGCGGACAAGCGGAGGCGACGCAACAGCGTACTTGAGAAGCCAGGGTGTAGCAGCAGCAGCAGTTCTGTCACGAAAGATACAGCCGGTTGCTTCTGCTGCTGCTGTTGGCCCTGCTGCTGTTGGACCTACTGCTGTTGGCCCTACAGCTGTTGGCGCTGCTGCTGTTGGTGCTGCTGCGTTGGCTGCGCAGCAGCGATTGCACCCATTCCAGCAACAGTTTGTCTTTGTGGGTGGAAGAGGAGAAGGAGGAGAGGCAGCGCCAGGAGCGGGAGGAAGCAGCAGCAGCAGCGGCAGCAGCAGCGGGTTAATTGCCACTGCATCTCAGGCTGCTGAAGCAACAGCAGCTTCCCACAGGTCTGCTGCAATCGTTCCTGCGTTTGCTGCTGCCTGTGCTTCTACAGCGTGGCCGATCACGAGCAGCAATATCAAAAGTGATTGCCTCCTCCGTAGAGCAGAGGCTTTGACGGCGCCTCAGAAGAAACGGGTGAAACAAGAAGAAAGTGAAGAGATAACAGCAGGACAACGTCAAATAAAAGATGAGACAGAAATACCGCAGCAAGCACAAATTTCTTGCCCTATATCTTCATCTTTGATGAAGGCGAGTCCTGACGTGGTGGCTCGCCCTGCTGCTCTTGTTGCTGGTCCTTTGCAGTCGGGACTTAGTACTGCAGCAGCTTGTGCTGGTCGCACTGCAGCGCACACAGCAGCAGCAGCAGTGGCGGCAGCTGCTGGTGATGCAGCGTCAAGCGGAGCAGCAGACGCAGCAGCAGAAACTGATGCGGCACGCGGCCCAGCAGCGGCAAGAGCAGCAGCCGACGGGGCAGCAGACGCTGGAGTGGCAGGTACAGAAGCAGAAGCAACAGCAGCAGGCGCAGGACCAGCAGGAGGAGAGGAAGCACCAGCAGGAGCAGGCGCAGGAAGAGCAACGTCAGCAGCAGTGGAGACAGGAGCCGCACCCGCAGACGCGGAAGATGCAGCAACAGCAGGAGGAACTGCAACAACCGCAGCAGGAGGCGAGATTGCAGCAGCAGCAGGTGAAGCTGCTGCAGCAGATGGAGAATGTCGAGGAGAAGAAGCCGCGCTCGGGGAGTGGACCGAGGTGAAAGCGGGAGAGTACAGCGCTTTTGGGAGTTGCGCTACTTTCGAAGAAGAACAAGGAGAAGAAGAAGATGAAGAACCTACGTCAAGAGGTGAGGCGAAAAAGGAGAAGACTCACGACGCTCGTCTGCAGCCTACAAACACGTCAAGAAAACGACTCTCATCGCTGCTGCTGCTACTGCCCCCGTTACAGAAGAGCAGCTGCTGCGCGACAGCGGGACGCAGCTGTTGCTACTGCACTTGTGTGGTGGGCCGCTGCATCTTCTTCTCCGTCCTCTGCTTGCCGTCACGTTCGTCCTCTGCTGCTGCCCCTGCTGCTCCTGCTGCGGTGGTCTGTTGCTGCTTCTGCTGCTTTTGGTGCTTTGCTGCTGCTCCCGCAATATCGCTGTTGTTGCTGTGCACGTGGCTATTACGCCGCGCCGCTGCTGCTGCTGTTCCTGCTCATGCGGCTGCGCCTGGTGCGTGTGGGATGGTGCTGCTGCCGGTGCCTGCTCTGCGGTGTACGTGCAGTGGAAGCGCTGCGCCGACTGCGACGAGACATTGCCCAGCAGGGCATGCTTCATGAAATGGACTTGGAAACTTTCGACAAACCAACTTACTCTCACTTTGTAAGGAGTTCCTATCCTTCTTCACTACAAACGCGTCTATATATAACTCTGTACGCATATACGTGTGTACAAATACATAGATACGCACATATATATATATATATGTATATGTATATGTGTATCTACGTGTGTGCACGTACATATATATATATAGGTTTAAACGTATGGCTATGTCGTAAAAGTGTGTGTGTCTATACATGTGTACACATATATATATCTATCAATATACATATATATACGTACACACGTACATACATACACATATGCGTGGTCACTGCTGTATACAGGTGTACGCACGTGTATACGTATATTTACGTGAGGACGTGTATATATATATTTATATTTGTAAAGGTGTTCACCTGTGTATAGTTGCAGATGACGATATGTATGTATTTTGTCTGAGAGAGAAAGAGACACACACCGAGGTACCTGACTGCGGGGCACTTTGTCGATAAATTTATTTCCTTACGTATAGGGATGACGTGGAAATTTTAATTGAAGAATTTATTGATCAAATGCGAGCGCAGTGAGTCTTCCCGCGTGTATTGATGTGCAGGAGAATCCCCGCGAAGGAGGGGAAGAGCGTGACGAAGGAGTTGCTGTTTTTAGAAAAGCGAGAAAAGAGAGGGATCGGGGCCGGCAGCAGCAGCAGCATGGCCCTGAGACCGAACGATGAAGGGAAGGAGCGACACACGAAGGCGAGAAAGAAGGGAGAGAAGAGCGCGAGCGAGAGAACGAGACGCAGAAGAGAAACGAGGAAGAAAACACGCCCCGCGAAAGGGGGGGGGGCGAGGGCAGTGGGGGCAAAAAGGTGTGAAAGCTTGTGCAGAGGGAGAGGGGAAAAGAAGAAGAAGATGATAAGAGAGGCCGACGAGAGAATCGAACGAAAGGGTGGAGAGGAGAAGGAAAAGAAGGGAAAAAGACGAAGTCAAAGAAAGGGGAGAAGAGGGAGACAAAAGAGAAGGAAAAGTCAATATGAAGGAGTCAAAGGAAGAAGAACTCCCGGTTCCTTTACTTTCTTGCGAGGGCGATCTGCGCCACCTCTTTGAGAAAGCGCAGCAGCGACTTAATAGCGCAGCTTCTGTTGCTGCTTAACTCGCGGCACTGATGATTCGTCTTCTGCTTCTTTTCTTCCACGCTCTACTTCTTCTTTTTGGTGGTCTTCTTTTCCTCCTTCTCCTCCTCGTCATTCTTGGCCTTCGGGTCGTTCTTTTACGTCTTCTTCATTCTCTTCGTTTCCCCACTATTTGCAACAGCCTCCGGAACAAATGCAGCAGCGAGAAAGAGGGCAGCACTGAGCACTATCTACGCTTTTCCTCTTCTTTTCTTTGTTTTCTCTTTCCCTCTCCCTCTCGGCCCCTCTATTAGCAGCCGCAGGAAGTCTGTTGCGAGTTTTGCCGTCGGAAGGGATGGCTGCTGCTGCTTTCTTTCCTTGTCGATATAGATTGCTCAGACCGAATGCAGCAGCCACGTGTCTGGTCAAGGCACGTCCAAGTCACTAGTTCTCTGATACGGATAACCCCCTTGTGCGGGGGAGAGGGGACGCTTGCCCTCCTTGCGTGTCAAGAATTTCTTTACATGTGTGCGCACGCAGGAGAAAGTGGACAAAAACAGTTATGAAGCGAAGTTTCTGTTTGAAGGATCCGGTGGTGTTTGTGTGTTATGCGTCGAGTCGCCACTGCCCCGTCTTTTTAGACTGCGTTGCTGGTCCTCTTTCTTTTTTCTCGCGCTCCACGCTTCCCGAAGAAGTGGGGAAGATGTCTGCCTACTTCTTTTTCTTCTTCTCGGCAACGTCCGCGGGGTTTGCACCTGGAGACGCTTGCAGAGAAGCGCACACATTCGATTTCTCGGTTTTTCTAAGGACCGAGAAAACTGCTGTTTCCTCCCCAAGCGGGGAGGTTTTCTCGTCACTGCAGTCGCTCTTGTTCGAAGGGACGAGAAAAAAAATGTACCACCCTCCACTGCTTTGTTCTTCAGGTTCCCGTCCACGCTCGTGTACAGACGTGGGCGCAGGGCACTTCTGTTGCACACGTACGTACAGCGGCGTCAATAGTGTTGGCAAAATTTTTGTGAACAGACGCGCACGGCCCAGTGAAGACACGCCCGAATAGCGGCGAAGTGTGTTCTGCCGTTCTGGGGAGTTCTCGTATTCGTAGTAGACGCGCTTGCTTTACTGCACACACGTTCCCGCGAACGTCTTTCTTGCGTACTTCTTCTTAGTCAAGAAATGCTTTACTAGCTTCACTCAAAACGGACACGTAGCAAAGAGGAGAAACAGATTTCCCTTTGTAGCTGCTGCCTACATGTGTTGTGGATTGACACTCGTAAATAGACATGTATGCGCATCATAATGTACGTGGCTGTAGAGTTTGCACACACGTAGAGGGATACAGAGAAACACTCAAGTAAGCCTGTTGACTTGCAATTTTGAGCTCCGTATCTGTGCCACAGTTGCGGGGGCGTGCGTTTGTTACACATCTGTCTATCTGTCTGCTTCTCCAAGAGCAGAAAGATACTTGCACGCGTGCTGTGCACGCAGGCACGTCAAAATTTACGCCCTTCCATGCTGTCCCAAAACAGTCAACGAGGGGAGATGCACGAAAGTGGCTTGAAGATGCCTTCTCCGCAGGGCAAAAAAAGACTTCAGACGCGACTGGGAAAAATCCAAGGGCACCTACTTCACCGCCCACCTTGTTCGTGCTTGTGTGGGTAGAAAGAGCTTCACACATTAAATTTCATGTGTGCCTTCGATCGTTAAAAAAGGCATGCGAGCCACATATGGATAGACGTATTTCTGTACGACACAGGTGCACTGGCACCGCATAAGGGTGTAGTAGGTTTTTGAGAATCTGCAGTAGGTCAATACAGGTACAAAACAGGTATGTACTATTTCGTCCGTTGTAAATTTATATATATATATATATCTATGTATATATGACGGGCTAACTACAGGTGCACTAGTCGAACACGTGAGTGTAATACGTACAGGTACGTACGTTCGTACGCAGTAGATCACTAAACGACTACGTCGCGTGTACACGAAAAAGACAGATGTATTTATCTATCTACTTATCCCTCTTCCCCTCTATGTATAGTAGCGCAGACGCATAGCATGTATGTCGTCGAGATCTATCAATACTCATATCCGTACACATATATATATATATATCTGTATATATCTGTATAAGAGCAGTAACTACGCGTGTGCGCATAGTCACTGCAGGTGTTGCCGCATTAAAAACGTGCATCTACTTGGTAGAGGCGTCCAAGCGTCAAGTGCTAATACGAAGTAGGCGACATTTCATAAACGAAAAGGTAATCTACCCCAACGATGGGATGGCTCACTCAAGCAGTCGATTACTTCGCTGTGACGTGCTTTCTCGTCTTGATTAAATTCGTGATGCGTGGCGGGAGATGCCGTGTTTCCTTGACGGGAATAGATGCCTCAGGGGGAGAGAGTTGCTGTTCCCTCAGCCTCGGTGTGTCCGCCTTCGCAGCAACGAAGCACACGATTACCTAGGTCGAGAGGAAAATACGTATTTAATACATAAATATGTATGTCTAGGAGGAGTCACTGGTTTTACTTGTACGTGCGTAGATATATTTAAGTGTGTCCCTATGGTGCGCATACCTCTCCGCTACTGTGTGTGGACAAGAACGATCAGCTTTATAAGAGTTAACGGGGAGAACGGCGGTGCATACACCTGCGTGGTCGCGCCATATCCATACCTATAGATATATATATATATATATTACATAAGTATAATTATATGTACACCTACACTTTTGTAAACAAGAACATGAACTTCACCAATGTATATATATATATATACATACGTACCCGCGTGCACGTGCTGACATTCAAATTTTGTAGAACACTCAACCTAAGTGCAAGGATGCGTGAATACGAACACCGCGTGCTATATGTGTGGGACTTGCCGGAAGCCGTCTGCTATGTAGAACCGGTGCGTGTGATTCTTATTTTTAAGAAAGGCAGAGAGCACTGCCTTTCTGAAGAAGAAACGATAATCGCACCCTCCAGAAGTTCTGCATTTATTGCCGCTACGGTAAATGTATTCAAAAAGATGTCAGCAGTACGCAGAAGCTCTCACTCTATAATTCGTCTGTCCTACATAAAAACACAAATATGTATGCATATATATATATATTTTGCGTACCCGATCAGGCGAGTTGCGACCTTATAGGACCATATATATATATGTATATACCGCTACTACACATACATTGTATAATGCGCTATGATATATATATATATACATATCCCCCATATATTGGAATATATATAAGTGTAGACACGTGCACACGTATACGTCTATTCAAAGGCATATGTAAATATATGTGTGTATGTGTACATGTATATCGCTATATATATGTATATATATATATGTGTATCTCTCTTTTTCTCTATATTTGTGTGTATATATGTATATCTCTCTGTGTACGTACGGAATCGATTTTTCGCCACTACGCGCACCGACATAATGCCTCGTGCCCTTCCCGGTCGAGAAAACAGTTGATGCGAGAGGCCGTAAATTGTCACGGCAGTAAGGGCAGTCTGTGCGTCTTTTCGCGCGGTAGGGAAAAGGAGTCGGTGTCAGCAAAGACACCGTTCTTTCTCTCCTTTCTCTTTCCGTAGTTCTTCACACGCACGAGTGGTGGGTGTCAGCGCCGCGAGAGAGGCGCGCGCATCCAGGCAGGCCTCTCCCCGGCGCCAGTGGCGACAGCGGTGTCCACTTCATTCCCTTCACAAAACGGAACGTGCGCACACTTTTGCATGCGGCGGCGCAGCCAAGTCTCCACACCAATGTATACGCCTACCTGCGCAAATATTTCCGCGCACCGCAAGTGGGAATCAACTCCGACTCCTGTACAGCTGACGCGGTGTCTACAGACTGTCTGCGTGTCCCTCTCGCTGCGTATATATCCTTATAGGTGTACCTTCCGCTCTTCCACACACTCAGGTGCAGGTGTCTGCCTGCAGAGCTTTAGACGTGCGTATGGCATACTTCAAAATATAAACGTGCACGCGCCGTCATACAGACGCAGCGGCACTACTACGTATTGACGGGGAAAGACGCCTGTCTTCTGTCTGTCTACGCGCGGTGTTGCGGTTGTCGCGCATCGCTCTGAGTAGTCACGCACTGCAAACATCCGTGTCTCTACGGCGTAGGCCAAGTGGTGGACCTCTGTGCAGGGAGATACAGAGATAAGGACGGGGACACACCGTCTGTACATGTCTGTGTCCGTAGACTCTCTGTGCGCAAGTTGCTCCACGGGTAAATCGTCGGCGTAGCCGGCCCCCGTCCGCACAAACGCGAGGTGTGCGTACACCGCCACAAATAGGCCGACATGGCGTTTCTCTTTTTCCTCGACAGCAATGCCAAGATAGTATGTATGTGCCTGTGTACGCGTGTGTGGCTGTTGTGCGTTCTTTTGACAAATATTTGCACGAATATAGCAAAACACTCCATGACGTCCAGCAGCGTTTCTGCAGCAGGCGTGCCCGTCCGCATGTGCTGGTGGGGCGCGAGCCTCTCCACGTGCCTATCGCGTCGCTGTCTGGGCGGTCACATAAAGCAATACCTACGCGAGCCGGCGCCTTTTTATAGACCTTCTGCATGCACACATACATATATAATATGTGTGTAGACACCAAGAGTGTACGGTCTCTTTCTCTGTCTCTTGTGTGTATATATATATATAGAGAGAGAGAGACAGAAACAGAGAGAGACAGAGAGGATATATATATATATATATATACATGTGTACCACACAGGTATACAGGTATATGTATACACAGGGAAAGACGGTTACATCGGCGAAGATGCGCATACGCGAAGAGATAAATTTAGATATATTTACAGGTGTATACGTACATATGTACGTAGGGTGGTGACTGTATATGCGAAGGCGCTCTACAGCACGCTGAGCGCCAGCAGAGGTCGCGAGGCGGGAGAAGTCAGGGAGAATCAATGTGAGGGAGAATCGACGAATTCTTCTCCTCTTTTCCCATAACTACGCAAATGTACGTACGCACACACGCGTAGAAACAATGATATGTACATACTGTTACATCTGCGAAGGCGCACATACATACGTACGTATATACATGCTCGTAAATATACGTATAAATACACACCTGTAGTATCTACCTACACATACACACATATGTGTGGATTCACATACATATGCATACATATGCGCATACGTGTGTACATGTGTATATATTTACTATATATATATATGTATATACGCATACATGTATATACATATATATATACGCATACATGTATATACATATATATATATAAATATATATGCGGGCAGAGCGGAGAGAAGAAAGGCAGCCACTGCGCTGCGGAGACTATTCAAAAAGTCATCTCCACTATCCAAGTCTGCATGCACGCCTTCAAATGCATTAATTTACTCATCCACTTATACGTACTGCTATGTATATCCATTCATATATATATGTATATATAGATATATTTGTATATATATCCATAAATACGAACTCGTAAGCAAATGTTGGTAGTCGACAGAAAATGTTCCCAGGATCATTTCTACCGTGCTGCATGCACTTCGCTAGCCACAAAAGACGAAGGCGAGCCGTCTTCTTGTCAAACGCCAGTTTTTCTCGCTCTCTTTCTTCGACTTTGCTGAGCTTTTGCTTTAGGACGACGCACGCTCACACAAAGCGGAAGTTGTAGAAGAAGTTAAAAAAGAGATTGAGACGGGAAGGTGGAAGAAAGAGAGGTCGGAGGAGCAGCAGAGACAGCAGCAGATCCAAAAGAAGAAGTGGGATTGGGTCTCCTTCCTGCCGAAGCAGGTGCTGCAGGCGGGGCTGCAGCGAAGAAGTTGTGGCTCTCTGGCACAGCAGCTGCGTTCAACGGCTGCGACTGCTGTGGCCGGCTGTGCTGCGCTAGTCCCTGCTGCTGCGCCAGGAGCAGCAATTGCTGCCGCTGCTGCTGTTGCATCTGGAACTGCTGCTGCTGCTGCAGCAGCTGGTGTCGCTGCTGCTGGAGTTGCTGCTGCTGCAGCAGAGAAGACGGCGGAGCTCCGACAGCGGCGCCTTGCAGAGAAGCGCCCGCAGCCGCAGGAGGATGCGGCGCGGCACCAGCAGTGGCAGTCGGGAAGACGTTGACGAACGGCGCAGCAGGAGCAGCAGCAGCCGGGGGACCCGCGGGCGCAGGAGCAGTAGCAACGCTTCCGAAGGAAGACGAAGAGGAGCCCGCGGGGAGCGCGGCAGCCAAAGATAAAGAAGGAGCAGCAGCAGCAGACGCAGGATTAACGAACGTCGACGCGGCGTCAGGCAGCAAACCAGGCGCTCCTTCATCAACGAGCAAGTAGGAGTGAAGCACTGCAGCAGCGCAGGCAGCAACGCTGGGATGGGCTGCGCGTACGGTCACCCGCGCGAGTAGTGGACTGCAGCAGTCACACATCAGAGAAGTAGTAGCAGCAGCAGCGAAGAACCAGACGTGTCGCAGCAGGAGTAGGAGCAGCAGCAGCAGTAGAAGCAGAAGCAGACGTGTCGCAGCAGGGGCAGGGGCGGCAGCAGGTGCAGGGGCGGCAGCAGGAGCAGGGGCGGCAGCAGGGGCAGCAGCAGAAGCATAAGTAGCAGAATCAGCAGAAGCGGCAACAGCAGCGAAGAACCAGACGTGTCGCAGCAACAGCAGAAGCACCAGTGAAGAAGCAGATGTGCTGCAGGAGCAAGGCGCCGCAGCAGAAGCAGAAAAGGTTGGGACGCAGCAGCCGAAGCGGAGGCAGTAGAGAAGGAGATCCGCGACAGCCGCCCCAGGAAGAAACGAACAGCAGCAGAAGCAGCAGAGACGCAGCAGCTAAACAGCCGCAGCTGCAGCGCCACCAGCGGACTGCAACAGCAGTGGCGATACGTAAAAAGGGCATGCGCGTACTGGCACAGGGGAAGGCACCGTTCCTCAAAATATATTACAACAACTGCTCGAGCCAGCCGACCGAGTTCTCAGATACAAACAAAACTCCACGTTATATAAAAGAGGAAAGCAAGCGGAGGGGGACCTGCAGTACCACACGTATCCTGCAATACCTATCAGAAACGTGTGCACGCAAACAAAGTAGATACAGAGAAGAACTACCAAGCTAATGTGACTCTACAATGAAAAACCCGGGGGCAGATACCCATCAATCTATCTTCTATCGTCGGCAGTCTCTCTCTCTCTCTCTCTCTATATATATATATATATATATATATATGTGTACGTACGTACAGTAAGCTATTCTACACGAATAAAAAGTACATATATATATACACAAATAAAATGTATGTATACGTATATATATGTATATATATATACACGTCCGCCAAGCTACCTTAGACGAATAAAAAGTGTACACATACATTCGTCTAATACGGTTAAAAAGTGTATACACATATATATATACGAATAAAATGTGTATGTATGTGTCGAGCAAGATAACCTCTACACGGATAAGCGTGTATAAATATGTATATATATATATATCTGTACAATACGTTATCTTCTATATGAATAAAAAGTGTGTGTATATATATATATAGAATCAGGTATCTTGTATCAGTATAAAACACATACATCCATACATAGATACAAAGACACATACATACATACCTACATACATCCATCCACATCCATCCATATATATATGTATATATGTATGTGTTCGTTAGTCTGTGTGGCATAAGCAGCTGGAGCGTGTACATATGTGAAAATGCAGTAAGTTTTGTTTCCAAGGATGTGAAATGTATTTATGGAGTGAGTGGTTTTCCCCCCGAGAGAGAAGCGAGGAGGCACAGAAGTTTCTTCGTGCCCGGGGGCCATTTCAGGTGCCCTCCTGACACAAAAGCGGATGCCTTTCGACTGTCTGCATGCATGGAGGCATGCAGTTTTCTCCCCCTCCACCACTCCTCCACGGAAAAGCCGCGTCACTTGGGAGAGCTCTCCTCTTTCACATCGACGCAGCGGGCGGGGGAGAAGAGATGCCCCCGTCTCCTTTTTTTATCTTCGACGCCACACGACAAACCTACGAGCAGAGGTACGCTGCTTCAGCAGAGAGAAGGACAGCTTGCGCGAACGTCCGGACAGAATGCAAGAGACGACGTCTCTCTCCCTCTCTCTTTCTGCGCCCGTGCCACGCCGCAGACCACAGCTGAGAGAAAACTGCCGCGCGCATGCGTGGGGTCTTCTTGGAAAATAGAAACAAACCTACGCTCTTCTTTTTCTTCTTCTTTTCTTCCCTTCTTTTCTCTCCTTCTCCGCGCTGTCTCTGTCTGTGTGTCTCCCTCTCGCCTTGAAGAAGAAGGGACCGCGTGACGGCTTCTTCTTCTCCCGTGTCTCCACCCACGGGCCCGCACATGCACACGTACGCATGCAGAGACGCAGGTGCACGTCTATCCATCTACGGAGATGCGTTTCGACGGGCTTCAACTACGACGTGTCTCTGTATTATATGTGCACCTACAGATGTAAATCGCTCTGTCTCTCTGTGTGTGTGTACATGCACATCTTAGGCAACTACATACACGTACATATATATGTGTAAATCTCTCTGTCCCTCTGTGTCTGTGTGAGTACTCCTCTATCTCTCTCACTCTGTCTTTATCTGTACATGTCTCTATCCCCCCACATAATCATGACATAACAGAGATATGCAAACATACACATATATATATAAATATGGGTATACATATATGTTTGAATATATATGTTAATCGAGCCACGAACCTGCGCATTTGTCTGTTTCTGTCTCTCTCTACCTCGACTATAGATATGCACGCAGAGCAAAAAATGGACGTGTGTCTCTGTCTCTCTCTCACTGTCTGTGTCTCTCCCACACATATATATATAAAGACGTGAGGAGACACTGCATATAGAGGCGTCCAGCCTCGAAGAAGAGAATCCTGCGGTCTACGCGTCGTCTGTCAATAGTCTGGTCCAGGCATTTCATCGAAGACGCCGAATACCGGCGCGCACGCATGCGAGTGCAGCAGCAGACACAGAGAGACGGAGACGGAGAGACTGTGGTTCTGTTTCTCCTCCCAGTGGCCCAAGAAGACACGAAGAGGAGCCGCTGTGGACGTCGATGAAAAAAAGAAGAAGAGAGGCAGCTGCGGAAGCATAATAAGAAGAAAGGGAAGACTGCTCACCTGCTGTTGGGCTTCAGCTCGACGGTGCACATGCATGCAGCCTCAAAAAACGCGTCTTCTCCTGTGGACTTCTTCTTCGCTGCTGTCGCCCGCGTGGTGGCGGTGTAGAAGACGCCGCTGCCGCCTAATGTCCTCCCCACCTGCAGATATGCAGCAGCAGCGGCAGACGGAGACAGGAGACGGAGGAGACACGTGCGCGCATGCACGCCAGGCGACAGCCGGTGTCGCTGAGGGGAAAAGCGAGTCTCTTGGCACGTGTGCTGCTGCCTCAGTCCTCTTCTGTCCTCTACAACTCGTAGAACTCTGCGCTACGCTGCGCCCTTCTACACTACGCTGCGCCGTGCTGCGCTATGCTGCGCCGTGCTGCACCGTCCCTGCCGACGGTTTTCGAGAAGGTGGAGAGGACACGTTTGATACGAAGTGGAGGGATGCGTGCGCATGAGAGAGCGGGTATCCTCCAGGTGCTGTCTACATCTCTCTCTTCTTAAATACAACATACTACGATTATATGTGCAGCGGCGGCAACTGTCGAAAATACATGTAGCCGTCGTTGCCACATGCAGGCACGCGCGCGCGCACGGAGGCACACGCCAAAAAAAGTCCTCCGGCCGCCGTCGGGACGCCTGCCGCACGTGCTGCTGCTGCGCAGCCAGCTCGCCATCACTCCACACGTGCGCGTATGCGCGTGGCTCAACGCGAAGTCGTTTAATTCCCTCCTGCTTCATTTCTCGCCACGACAACGAAGCCCGCGCAGACACTGCGACTGTCCAAACATGCGGCAATCTTCTACATTCCCCAAGCAGCGCCACAGCCCCTCACATAGACGTAGACACATGGCTCAGCTACGTACACGTGTCTACAAATATATATATATATACATGTATATACATGTATATATATCTGATATACATATATATGTATATATATATATATGTATGCATTGATAGAAACAGAGAGATACGCGTATAGACTGGGAAGTGCAGGAGGGTGTCTTGCATGTCCCCGGACACACAAATGGACAAACAGGTGAGCTATGCGCACACATTTACATATATATATACATATAGATACATATGCGTATACGGAGAGAGAGCGAGAAAGAGAAAGACACCGAAATATATAGAGACACGTGGAGGACGTCGGACATGCTCCAAGACACATATATGGACACAGAGGTCAGCTACACGCATGCATTTACATATGCATATATATATATATATATATATAAGTGTATGAGGGTGTATATACATATATATGCGTATACACATATGTAGAGATTTATAAGAGATTTGGAGGGACGTTAAAGATACCTGCAGACACACTTTTGTGGACCAACAGGTGAGCGATGTGCATGTACTTACTATGAACACGTATATGTATGTATGTTTGTGTGTGTACATGCAGACATATGTATGCGGGTCAGTGAAGACTTTCCAATGCAAATTAAACGTCAGAGAAGTGTTTACTAAATTTATTCGAGCAAGTGCGAAGAAGGAGAAGAAAGAGACTCGCCTTGACGGTAGAGAGGTTGAACGCTGCTTCCAGGTAGAGCGGGACGTGCTGCGGAGAAAGCGCGAGGGGGCCGAGGGCCACGGCCTCCCCGGCCCGAGACGAAGAAGAGGAAGATGAGTCATTTCGACTCGGCGGCTGCTGCGGTGCCAGCTGCTTCCAGCTTCGTACGAAGTCCTGCGGCTCCAGGCCGCGGTCGCAGGCGGGCTCCACGAAGTTCAGCAGCATCACCGGCAGCGGCAACGTCACCTGGACTGCCTGGGGCTGCTGCGGCAGGGCGCGACACAGAAGGAAAAGTGAAAGTGAGAAAGGAAGAGACAGCAGGGGAGAGATATAAAGCGACGAGGATGGAGGAAAGGGCGAAAGCGGGAGAGAGACAGAGGATGAGGAAGAGGAAGACAGAGAAGGGGAAAGAGGGAGAGGGAGACAGGGAGAG
>KL647290.1:1017313-1107797 GCA_000727475.1 Sarcocystis neurona | reverse complement strand
GCAGGGAGGAGAAGGCAGGGAGGAGAAGGCAGGGAGGAGAAGGCAGGGAGGAGAAGGCAGGGAGGAGAAGGTAGGGAGGAGAAGGCAGGGAGGAGAAGGTAGGGAGGAGAAGGCAGGGAAGAGAAGGCAGGGAGGAGAAGGTAGGGAGGAGAAGGCAGGGAAGAGAAGGCAGGGAAGAGAAGGCAGGGAGGAGAAGGTAGGGAGGAGAAGGCAGGGAAGAGAAGGCAGGGAAGAGAAGGCAGGGAAGAGAAGGCAGGGAGGAGAAGGCAGGGAGGAGAAAGACAGAAAGAGGACGAAAAGTGGAGAGACACACAGAGCCACACGTCCAGGGAAGCCGGGTGTGAAGACTCCACTTCGTCGGGTGCATGCGCAGGTCGGGCAGTGGGCCAGAGGCATTTACTTTCACACACGTAGGAAGTTGTTTTTCTGCGCCTTTTGTGCTGTTTCCCTCTCTCTCCTTCCTTTCTCTCTTTATCTGCGGGACAGCCCCTTTTCCTGCAGTTCCTGCTGCCCGCATGCTTTGACGCTTGCCATGCCCTCGTGGGCCTCTATACGGCCGCGTGCGTAGATATTTCTCTCTTCGCGCACACGCGTCTGCACACCACCTCCCGAGGGAAATCCGTCTTTCCCTGGTGGCGACTTATACGCAGAAAATCTGCGGCGCTTCCTCTCTGTGAGAGAGAAGAAGCGAGTGCATGCACGCAATTTATCCTCTTCGGTGTAGAGTAAACAAGCGAAGCTCGAAAAGTAGACAGACACGTGCGGCCGGGCGACTTGTGTGCCACGCCGCATCTGCAAACGAGAAACAGAAAAGAAAAAGAAGGAGGACGAGAAAAGGAAGGAAGGAGAGAGAGGAAGAAGGAGAGAAAGAAAGATAGATACACATATACACATGTGCAATGAGACGTATATATATATATATATATATGTGAAGGGCCTGTTCGTTGGCGGCGGACTCTTTTGGGTCCGAATGTATCACGGGTTCTGCGATGGGGTGATACTGCGACGTTGCTTCTCTGTTGCCTTTTCTTCTGCTTTCGCTTAATGGCTGCTTTCTTCTCAGCTGCGCCTGCGACTGCTGCCGTCTTGCAGCCGTTATGTCTCCCAGCAGCGCCCCGGGGCGCCCCTGGTGGTCCTCCTCTTCTTCTTTTCCTTCTTGTCGTTTTCTTCTCCTTTCCATCCCTTTCTCTGCCCTCTGTGGCGGTGACCCAATATTTTCCTTCTCTCCTTCTGCTGCCCTTCTCACGCTCCTCCTGCTGCGCGGCGCTCTCACCTGTGGCAGGTGTGACGGCGTATTAGCAGCAGCAGCAGCAAGACGAGGAAGAATTTCGCAGCTCCACTGCGGAGAGTTCACGAATGGCTGCATGCAACGAACGCGGAGGAAAACCGCTGCTGCACCGCGGACAGGAACCGTCAAAAAGGCAGAATCTCTGCTGCTGTTGCCGCTCTCAGTCTTCTCTTCGACTTTGACCAACACCTCTCGCTGAGCTGCCGCTGCTGCTGTCGGCTGCCTGCGTCCACCCCACATAAAGAAATCATGCAAATCAACGCATACGCATGCATACAGACACGCTGTGTCCTACACAGAGAAGCCGAATAAGTGTGACAAATACATATATATACGCATTAGGGTAGAAATTCCCTAAACATAGACGTCCTATACGTATACAAACTCATGATATATTACAGACGAATGCAGTAATAGGATTCCTTTCTATCTTCTTCTCTTGCTCTATACGTTTGCGTACACAGGGACGTACATACGTCCCTGTGCGTGTATGTAGGTATACCTATACGCACATATACAACATATACATACATGCGCATATACGTACCTACATCTACATACATATACATATATATATATACATATATATGCATGTGTGCATCTATTACTACATATATGTGTAAATTCGAGACATCTACGTAACACACGTATACTATACGTATACATATATATATACATGTACAGAAAGAAACACAGAGTAATCTACATCTATACGTATATATATATATATATGATATATGATGTAGGTTCCTCTCTGTCTCTATATATGATATATGTCATACGTATATATACATATATATGATATATGATGTAGGCTACTCCCTGTCTCTTTCTGTACATATATGTATATATATATATACATACAATTTCCCTCTCTGTGTTATATATATATATATATACATGATGTAGGTTTCTCACTGTATCCTTCTGTACATATATGTATATATATATATGTACATATATATTTGCTGTAGGGTACTCTCTCTCCCTTTCGGTACAAATATGTATATATATATATATATGTGTAATATGTATACATATGTTTATGTATGTATCGATAGGTGCGTTGTGTGGCCGGCAGCAGCTGTCGGTCTGTGTGTCGGGAGGAGGGGGAGGAGACGAGCAGAGTACACTGGGAGGCGTGGAAGAGAATGAGAAGAAACAGAGCCAAGAGAAGAACAGACTCACAGATGAATTTGTAGAAGATAGGAGTCGCTGACATTTCTGAAGGTTATCCGAAGTTGGCCATCGCGTTTGACGAAGCGGCGGTGTACGTACACCTCAAGAAGACCGCGTAGCAGCAGCAGCGGCCCTTCGCTGCAGATGCACAAGCGCTTCCACAAGACGGCAGATGAAGCAGACGAGGATGACTCTCCTGCTGCTGTTGTTCCTGCTGCTCCTGCAGCCGTTCCTCCAGCACCACCTGCTGCTGCGCGTTGCTGCTGCTGTTCTGCTTCCTCGCAGCTGAGGCGAGCGACCAGTCCCAGGAGCCGTTGCTGCTGCTGTTGCCTTCGCAGCCTTGTTGCCTGCTGCATTTCCTGCTGCTGCTGCTTCAGCGTCGCCGCGTCCTTCCCCGTTGCTTCATCGCTCGACGCTTTTTCTTCTGCGTCTAGTTCCCTCTCTGAAGAGCTTCGCGAAGAAGTAGGAGGAGAAGACGCTGCTGCGGATGGACGTGAAGAAGAGGAAGAAGAAGAAGTCGAGCCACCTCCCCCTCGGCGTCTTCTTCCCGTCCTTCTGCTGCTGCTGGCTGCTGCGCGACTCGTCCAAGACTCCCGCGTCTGTCGTCGTGCTGCTGCCGCTGCTTCGTCACCGCTGCTTTCGCTGCCACTGCTGCTCCTGCTCCTGCTGCTGCTGCTGCTACTTCCTCTTCTTCTTCTGTCCCGTCCACGTCGTCTCCCCGTTCTTCCTTCTGCTCTGATGCTGCTCGGGCTTCGGCTGCTTCTACTTCTGCTGCTGCTGCTGCCGCTACCCGGGAACGCCGGTGGCGACGCTGCGCGGTCGGCAGCAGATGTGGAGGACTCCTCCTCGCCTTCCACGCCTTCGCTGTCGCTGCTGCTGTTTCTCCTCTTTGCTGCGTCATCCGCTAGACGTAGAACCAGCGAGCCGAGGCCCTGTGCAAGGTCGCTACTGCTGCTTCGTCTTCTTCTCCTCGCGGCCTCCCCTTCTTGGCCTGCGCCTCGAATCTCACAGGCGAGCTGCTCCTGAGCAACAGCAGCCGCGCGGATTTCCTCTGGCGTGCACGGCGCAGCAGCGGCGGGGTCCCCCCCCCACCGAGAGCAGCAGCAGCACCGGGAAGCGGCGGCAGAGTCACGCGCTGCAGCGGCTGAGGACCGACCGCATATGCAGCTGCGCCACGTGGATGAAGCGACCCGCTACCAGCAGCAGCGGGAGGCAGACATGCCTTCATTTTGAACGACGGCATCGCGCTGAGAGTGTGGCTCGTAAGTTGTCTGTCGGACAGCAGCCTGAGACGAGAGTCCCCGCAACAGCAGCAGCAGCAACACCAGCGGCAGTAGCAGCAGCAGCGGCATGTAGAAAGAGGCGGGCGATCTCAAGGGGTCGTTGCAGAGGAAGGAAGCAGCAGGAGAGGCAGAGCGAGAGACAGAGAGAGAGAGCCACAGGAGCAGCAAACGGATAGAGAAGAAGTTGAAGAAGTCGAAGCAGATGCAGCCACAACAGAGCGAGAAGAGGAACAGGAGGATGGCAGTGAAAAAACGGAAGAAGGGAAGTGCAGAGGAGAGAGGAAGAGGACGTAGAGAAAGACGAAGAAGAAGACGCAGGGGCGGTAGGCAGACGTTGTAGGAAAAGGTATGCAGAGGTCATCCGAGGATGCGGCAGCAACAAGAAATGCAGAGGTCGATACAAGAAGAGGATTTAGCTGCTTCGAGCGAATGTTCACGCGGGCCAACGCGTTCACCGTAAATGAATATCCCGCAGGAAAGTAGATCACAAGGGGAAGAAACCAGACACACAGAAACAGGGAGAGAAAAGAGGGGAGAAGAGAGAGGACGAGAGAAAGAAAGAGCGGAGCCAAGAGACGGAGAGCGAAAAAAAGAGGAAGGCGGAGAGAGTTACATATACTTGTGGAGAGGCCGGGGGGTGGGGTCCTGACAAAAAGACAGAGAGACAGGAAGGCGCGGAGAGGTGGGAGACGCGGTAGAGAGAGAAAGGAGGACGGCAGCAGGAAGAGGACGAGCAGAAGACGGAGGACACCGGGGAGAAGGAGACACTGAAGAAGAAGAGAAGTAGGAGAAGAAGAAGAGCCGGCAGCAAAAAACTCCTCGCGTACTGCAGCACAGGCCCTCGGGGCGACACAAGCAGTCCTTGTTAAGGAAGAGGAGGAGGCGGGTGAGGAGGCTCGTGCACCTCCTGCAGAGACGGAGAAGAGAGTTCGTGTGCACACGATTTCTACCGAACAGCAGAGAGAGACGTAGAGGGGGCGAGGAAGACACAGAGAGATAATAACGTGGCAAGTGAGAAGGACGGAGAGAAAGGAGACGGGAAACCGAAGGCGGACAGACAGAGAGACGGAGACACAGAGAGGGCGGCACACGTGTGTATATACGGTGGAGAAAGAGAAAGGGAGAAAGAGGAAGAGACAGAGAGACAGAACGACAGACAGAGGGAAGGGAAGAGACGGACGAAAGAACGGAGAGCAGGAAGGCGGGAAGAGAAAGAGAGAGACAGAAAGGATGGATATCTTTGCCGACTTGCTGTTTTCTTCTTTCGAGAAAAGGAGGCGTCTCTTTGAAGGAATACGTCGCAAAAGCTTACGCAGCAAGTTCGACGGCTCTGGTCTGCAGCTCGAGGTCCTCGCTGTCCTGCTGCTGCTGCAGGAGCTGCAAAATGCGGTGGGTGTCTCCTGCATGCGTGTGGGCGACCTTCACAAGCGCGAGCAGCAGAAGCGGCAGCAGGGGAACGGCAGAAACAGCAGGAGGCTCTTCACGGACAGAAATGAACGCATGCGGAGGAAACTTATTTTTAGCTGCCGTCACGCGGTTGAAGTGGTACAGCAGCCGCTGCAGCTGAACCCGAGCAGGCACTTCCTCTTTTATCAAATGTCCGTACTCTCCCACCAAGTAGCCGCACACCCTGCACAACCAAGGCAGAGAAAAGCAAGGAGCGGGAGGAAAATGAGGAAGGAAGCGAAGAAGAGGAAGAGGACGAAGAAGGAACCCGGACAGCGAGGCAGAAAAGGGCGGGTGGCAACGGCGGAAAATTCCGCTTCTCTCGTGCAGCGACAACAGCAGCAGGAGCGCCAGTGCGAGAAGCAGCAGCGGCAGTGGCGACTGCAGCGAGACCAGCCGAGGAAAAAGGGGAAAGGAGAAGCAGCAGCAGGAAGGAGAGAAGTAATAGAAGCCGCGACGGCAGCAGGAGAAGGAGAAAAAACCCAGAAAAACAGCAAAGTAAATCTGCTGCGGGTCTATGGTGGGGGGCGAGGCCGCTACAGAGATTAAAAACTCCATCCGCTACAGCAGCAGCAACACGGTTGCCGTCAGCAGCAACAGCAGCAGCAGGAACGCTGTCAGCAGCAGCAACAGCAACAGGAGCGCTGTCACGACCAGCAACAGCAGCAGCGGGAAAGCTGTGAGGAGCAGCAACAGCAGCAGCGGGAAGGCTGTCAGCAGCAGCAACAGCAGCAGCGAGAAGGTTGTCAGCAGCAGCAACAGCAGCAGGAACGCTGTCAGCAGCAGCAACAGCAGCAGGAACGCTGTCAGCAGCAGCAACAGTCGCACCAGTGGGGTACGGGCCAAGATCAGCGCGATGAAGAGCAGCAGCAGCAGCAGGAGCGGCAGAAAAGCAGCCACACCAGCAATAGGAACAGCAAGGGAAGCAGAAGGTAGAGCAGAAGCAGCAGCATCCGCAAGAGCAGCAGCAGCTGTGAGAGCACGAGGTGGAGGAGAAGGAGGAGGAGGAGCAACAGGAGCCGCAAGAGCTGCAGCCGGATGGAGACCCCCTGCTGCAGCATGTCTGGCGACTGCTACTGCTGCTGCTGCTCCTCCTCCTGCTGCTGGACGTCTGGCGACGTCAGCAGCAGCAGCAAGACTTAGGAGAGTGGAACATCTCCACACACAAGGAGCGGCAGAATAAGGAAGAGCAGCAGCAGGAAAAGAAGCAGCAGAAGCAGTAGCAGTCGCCAGAAGTCCAGCAGCAGGAGGAGGAGCAGCAGCAGCAGTAGCAGCCGCCAGACGTCCAGCAGCAGGAGGAGGAGCAGCCGCAGCAGTAGCAGTCGCCAGACGTGCAGCAGCAGGAGGAGGAGCAGCAGCGGCAGTAGCAATTTGCAGCCGTCCAGCAGCAGGAAAAGGAGCAGCGGCAACAGTGGTCAATAAGGCAACAGCAGGAGCAAGTGCTGCGGCGAGCAGGAGAAGGAGAGCAGGAGGAGGAGAAGGCAAACGCGTAGGAGCAGCAGGAGAGAACGCGCGGCAGCAGCAGATGGAGGTGGGAAACAGCAGCACCACGACGGCCAATTCCACCGGCGGGTAAGGTCGGCTGAAACGTTTCGTTTACCGCAGAAAAACTTCATGAAGGTCGCGTCTCTTGAGATATTCAACTGCCTTTCTTGCGGCATAGCGCTGCAGCAGTTCACACACATACAACAGCGCCAACCAGTCCCACGCATAGATAGGAAAACATACGTACACATACATACATACATACATAAATACATACATATATATATATATATATACATACACACATATGTATATAAGTACATGTGATGTACATACAGACGTAGGCAGACAGAGAGGGAAAGACCGACGGAGAGGAAAATCTGCTGACACATATATATATATCTACGTACGTGAGTCCACATATTCACGGAGATAAAGAGAGAGAGACACAGCGCAAGACGGACGGAGACAAGAATCTCCATATACATATACACGCATTTATATACTTATGAATACACGCATGTATATATATGTATATATTGAGAGAGACCGAGGAGAGACAGCGAGAGAGAGAGAGAGCAAGACAGACGGAAACAAGAATCTCCATATACGTATACATAACTTTTTACGTGCATATATATATATATATATAGATACACGCACATATATATATAAAGAGAGAGGAAAGCGAGAGAGAGAGACATACAGATGCTTGTGTGTATAGGGGGAGGCCTACACTGGTGGAAAGGTATGTATATATATATATATGTGTATATACAAGCGGAGATGTAGAAGTATGTGTAGAGAGGTCGAGAGAGTGTCATATTAGAAATAAATTGGGGAAATTTTGTTTTTCCCTTTCTCTCTCTGTCTCTATCTCTTGTCGCATGCAGATTTGCTTCGAGAAGAAAATGTGTGATACATCTGTAGCAGGTGCTGCGCGTCCTTTCTGCTGGTCGGCCTGCGATAGACAACGCGCTGCAACACGAGCCATCGCAGAAGGAGCAGCAACAGCAGCAGTGGCAGACGCAGCAGCAGGAGCAACAGCGGCAGCAAAGTCGGCAACAGCAGCAGCAGCAGTCAAAGCAGCAGCCGATGGGGCAGCGAAAGAAGCCAGAGCACGAAAAGCACCAGTGGCAGGTGCAGCAGCCGATACAGCGGCAGCAGCACATTTCTAGCAGCAACACGTACAGCGCCAGCAGCAGACCGGACGCCAGCCGTGAAGATCGCGCAGGCAGGACTGCGGCAGTCTTGCAGCGGAAGCAGCAGGTGGACAGCAGCAGGTGCACAACATCAGGTGGAAAAGAGTAGGTGGGCAACAGCAGGTGGGCAACCGCAGGTGGGTAACCGCAGGTGGACACCAGCAGGTGGACAACAGCAGCTCGACAACAGCAGATGGACAACAGGAGAGTGAACGACAGCAGGTGGACAGCGGCAGGTAAACAACAGCAAGTGACCAACAGCGGGTGGACAACGGCAGGTCGACAGCAGCAGCTGTAGGCCTCTATACGTATACAAACAGATGATAGTATCTCTCCATATGTATACACTTACATTCATGCATACATACATATATGTATACTACGTTCGCGCAGTGTAGGCCTCTATACGTATACACATAGGTGATACTCTCCGTCGCTCTCTCTCTTTACTTATTTATACATATGTGTAGTAGTGTGTGTGGTGAGTACCTGGAGAGCAACATCCCCCGGTTTTAGCGTGTTGCTGCTTGCAGCTGCTGTTGTAGGCTTTGCATCTGTGCCAGCGACGACGTGAACCACCAGCATCCACGTTTCATCTCGAATATACCGCGGAGAATATTCCATCATCCGGAAAACCACGTCCACCAACCTGCCGGAGAAAAACCACCAAGCATGTCCCCAGCACAGCAAGAGGTGGGCAGGAGCAGGGAGGCAGGAGTAGGGGGGGCAGGCGCAGGAGGGCGGGAGCAGGGGGGCAGTAGCAGGGGGGCAGCACGTCTCAGTCAAATAACACACCCGCAGCGTCGCACGCGCCAGCAGCAGGACGGCGTGAGCAGCGAAAAATGGGTCCAGGGCAACCAGCTGCCCGCGCGCCACCGAGCAGCGCAAAGAAAAGAAAGAAACTGCCAAGAACAACACTATCACAGCAGCAGCAGCAGGACGCGTGTTCAGAATCACGTGCGCGCAGGTGCCGCGGTGCGGCAGCAGCAGCCACAGCAGCAGTAGGAGCAGCAGCCACAGCAGCAGAAGCAGTCGCAAGCGACAACAAGGCAGCAGGAGAGTCCATGCGAGACACCTGTGCATGAGAAGCACGGGAAATCCACACACGCTGGCACTTTCTTCTTTTCTTCCTCATCCTTTCCCTTCCTTCCCTTTCCCGCAGATAGAAGAAGTCGCCCGCCAGAGAAAAACACGAAGTGAGAGCGACGTTGTAGACGTACGTTGCTACCGCAGCAGGTCGAGAAGGTACGGGAAGGACGAACAGACGCTGCTGCGTGCGGGCGAGGGACCGCCGTCTCTTTCTCTCTCTTCAGCTCAGAGAAGCCAATCTGCGTCGCGTGAGCTAGACGCAGAGGGGGCGCCTGCTGCTGCGGAAAAATTTGTTGGCCCACTACGCGTATGACGGCGCTGTCTTTGTCCGGTACTCTTCCACATATATGCGCATGCAAAGGAAAAACAGAGACGCCGAACTGTACGGCCACAGAAGAAGAAAAAGGAGAGGAAGAGGAGGAAGAAGAGAAGAGGAAGGGGCGAGACAGAGAAATCGTCGAAAGGCGATATTTTCGTAACCCAAGACACGTCCCTGTCCTTCAAACAGAAACAAAAAAATAAACACGCGTTCCCTTTCCTTGTACAGAGAGAGATGAAATGGGAACCAATCAAACATATATATATGCAGATCGGTGTGTGGGAGGTAGCGACACATATATATGTATATATGTGTACGCAAATTAGTGTCTGGGATACAGTTATATATACACATATATATATATATATATGTATGCAGATGCTTGTGGGAATTAGCCATAAATATATGTATATATATGTACCTATATGTGTATGCAGATGCGTGTGCGAGGAACAGACACACATATATGCAAATATATATATATATATATATATACATATGCAAATGGGTCTGTGAGGAACAGCCACATATATATATATATATATGCAGATGGGTTTGTGGAAAACAGTTCCACATATATATATATATATGTATACATGTATGCAGATGTGTCTGTGAGAGACAGTTGCATATATATATATATATATGTATATATATGTGCAGATGGAAACAGTTCCACATATATATATATATGTATACATGTATGCAGATGTGTCTGTGAGAGACAGTTGCATATATATATATATATATATGTATATATGTGCATGTGGCTGTGTTTTATTTGGGCTTGCGTTGGTTGAAGTACCACGTGGCGTCAGGGGCGTAGGCCTGAACGAGAAGGGCGATTTTGTTGGCAACCTCGTCTTGCAGCATATCTTCATCATCTTCACGAAGACACGCGAGCAAAGCCAAGACGACGATACTCCACGTGACGGGTCCACTAAGAGCAGCAGCAACTGCAGTGGCCTGCACGCGGAAAAAAGAAGGGCCAGAAAAAGACAAGTGAGGTCGCACACCGTCACCCAGAGAAAGAGAAGTGCAACGCAGGGAGCAGCCGAAGCACCACCAGGAGCGACAGCCAAAAACCGAGCAGCGGCAGCAGCGCGGAAGATTCAACAACAGCAGCAGCAGCGGGAGAGACAGCAGCAGCAGCGGCGGGGGAGACAGCAGCAGCAGCAGCGGACGATTCAAGAACAGCAGCAGCGAAGGATCTAGCAGAGGCAGCAGAAGCCAGAGAGCAGCAGGAAAAGAACTGCTGGCCAGCAGCAGCAGCGACAACTCCAGCAGGGACCGTGGCAGGGGACGCGGCAGCTGGGACCGCAAATCACGAGCAGCAGAATTGACGCACGCCACACCAGGAGCAGCAGGCAAGGCAGCGAGCCACACGACACGACGGTTCCTCGTCGCTCGTCGCCATCTGCTCTTCTGTCTGCTACCCCGCGCATGCGCAATCGAGTCCCAGGCGGCGTATTCTCTCAAAACTTGTCAGCCTCCTCAACTATCCATTGTCCCCCTTTACACGAATATACGCGTGTGTTGTTGCATATATATATATATATATGCATAGATGTATAGGTGTACGTGTGTACTTGTATTCCTCTCCCTGTACATAGAAAAAAGTATATACTCGTATATACAGACAGAGAGAGAAAGCGAAAGAGACCTGTTTCGTTTTCTGTCTATACATATATGTATAGATATACCTGTATACTTGTTTCTCTCTCCCTGTCCATATATAAAGTACATAGTTATATATATATATATATGTGCAGAGTTGCTCCCTTCTTGTACATAGATATACACACGTGTATAGATATACACGTATACCTGTTTCTCTCTCCCTGTACATATAAAAAAATATACAGTGATATATATAGAGACATGTTCCCTCTCTGTGTACATATATATATATATATGTGTAGATGTACTAATGTATGTGTGTACTTGTATCTCTCTCCTTTTACATATAGAAATATATATAGGAGACTTGTTCCCCTCTGTGTACATATATCTATATATAGATGTAGATGTATAGATATACGTGTATACCTGTTTGTCTCTCCCTGTACATACAAAAAGTATATAGCTGTACACAAACATGTATAGTGATGTCTCCCTCTCTCTATATATACGTGTATATAGATGTGTAGACACAGGTGTTTACTTGCTTTCCTCTCCACGTACATATATAGGTTGTAGTTATTCACGTGAACATGTATATACACGTATGTATGCACATACGCCTATACTTGCTCCCCTTTCTGGTCGGACGGCTGCGCATATATTTTACATACACATGTGGAGGAAAACACAGAAAGAGCGAACGACAGGGAGAGAGAGAAAAAAACAGAAATTTTGCATATATACTTCCCGGCAATTCTACAAGGTATGTACACCATTTGGTCTCTCTCCCTCTCTATATATACGATCTCCACGTATATGTAATATATATATATATATATGTATGTGTTTAGACAGGCGCGTTACGCCTGGTCTATGCTGGCAGGTGAGCAAGTCTGTGACGAGTCATGAGGCCGGAGCATCCCTCTCTGAAGAAGAAAGACGTTTTCTTCTCTGTCTCCCTCTCTTTTCCCGCCTCTCTTCTCTCTGTGTTTCTTGCAAGGGGAAACTACCTGCTTTCGGATGGACCCGTCCTCTTCTTCTTTGAGCAGTTGAAGAATGGGCGGCAGACTCTTCCTCAGCTCATGTTGAATCGTTGGCTCCGCGGCGAGGCTGGTCATCAACCCGAGACTTTTGTAGCGAACATTTGATTTCTGACGCATGCAGCGCAGCAGACAGCAACTTCCATGAAGAGACACGGCGCCCAACGCATGCAAGCCAGCAAACATCCGTCAAATGTAGCAGTGCAACACAAGACAACATACACACACACACACAGATATACAGACATATGTGTCTCTCTTTTTCGACTCCCAAACACGTTCTTCTCTTCTTTTTCTCCACCTCGGTCTCTCTCTCGCCCTCCTTCTCTCCGTATACGTGTGCCTGGGTATGGACGCGTATAGGCGTAGAATGGGAAGAGAGGTGCGTAAGAGGAACAGCTGTCACAGACGCGTGTGTGTGTTGCAGACAAACACATATATATCTATACTAATCTATCTTTTTCTATCTCTATACATATATATATATATACAGAGAGCCACGAAGAGACCGACGCAACAACAGACAACTGTAGCATGCAGAAATTGTACACATATCCGCGTACGAAGATATATATATGTGTGTGTTTATCTACATCTGTGTAAGGACGTCTACACTACGTCTACGCATCTTCGTATGGAATTCGGTGGAGGTGAGACTCCCTTCTTCGTAGAACGCGTACAGCGCAAGAGACACTCACGGGAGAGGACGCGCCCGAAACCGCTCAGAGAAAAAAAGGAGCATGGTCCGCATGAGATGCACTCCTCTTGTGGACAATGAATAAAGAGGAACTGACCCCTTCTGCGACAAATGTGACGAGAACGGCGGCAGCAGAGCGCTTGATTTCCGCGTCAGCAGCTGTCTGCATGCTGCTGGTAAGATTAATGGCTTCGAACAAAACGGCGTGTCGCATAGTTGCCGCACTTTGTTGGGCGGCAGCCCCGCTGCTGCTGCCTTTCTTCGTCAAAGTACCACCACCAGCGGATCCTCCGGACGATTTCCCTGCTGTTGCATTCCCTGCTGCTATTCCTGCTCCTGCTCCTCCGCCTCCTCCTTTGCCACCGGCGCCGCCTGTTTGCAGCAGTCCGCCTGCTGGACTGCTGCTGCTGTTTCTGCCGATTTGCTGCTTGCCCTCTCCCCTGCCGCCGCCCCGCACTTGCTGCTGCTTTTGCTGTGGGGTGCTGCTACCGCGACGCAAGCCGCGCAGCGATGCGAAGCGAGCAGACAACGCCGTGGGACGTAACGCGGAAAACGACTGAGATACGCGGCTACGAAATCCTCCGGAGCTCCCGGTCCCCGCACCCTGCAGGTAGCCCCGCGCACGCACGCCCGGTCCACACGCACAGGCACCAGTAGCAGGAGCAGCACAGCACGCCCGGTCCAGACACACAGGCACCAGCAGCAGCAGCAGCACAGCAACGCCACGTTACAGCAGCAGTAGAAGCATGCCGGCCAAGAGAGCGGCAGCCGCAGGAGGCGGCTGCAGCCCTATCCGCCTAGAAATGTTCTTCATGCAGGTGAAAACACTCCCCCGGAGATGCGGACCCACACACACAGATACACAGCAGCAGCAGCACCCTGTGCGCGCCCAGGTGGCACCTATGCCCCAGGTCACCAACATGCGCGGCCACCGCCTCGCACGACCAGCAGCAAGCGCCACCGCCGAAGACGCAGCACCACCACGTCTGCACGGAGATATATATATATACATATACGTATATATCTATAAGAAGCACTTCGCCCGCCCAGAGGCAACCAGCACACCGCGGTGCGGAGGAAAAAAAGCAGACGTGCAGGCTGATATAAACGCGGCGCGCAGGGACATTTCAGTAGCGTCGATGCGTCTGCGGCGACATGCGCCGCAACGTAGAGAAGCGGCATGCAAGCATCTATCAGCAGCAACCCTCCCTCCCGTCCGCAGGTCGCAGCAGTACAGGGCTCGCGCGTGCGTCTCTCGTGATGACAGCAGCGCGTAGCCGAAGCGGCTGTGTGAACAGCAGCAACTTCAAGCGCGGAAAAATCGGTAGCAGAAACCACGCGGAGACATGCGGAGGCGGAGCAGAGGAAGAAAAGCAGCAGCTACCTCCCCCACACACGGCGCTTCCTGTCGGGATGAAGCAAGTGCTGACGAGGCCAGCAGCACGCCTGCCAGTAAAACGCATCTCTCACGCAGCGCTCACGCAGGCGGAAGCAACAGATACGCCAAGCGGACGCGGAACCAAATCGCAGAAGAAGAGAGGAAACGAGGGAGAAGAGCACCGGGGCAGCACCGATAAGAATCAGAAGGAAGAAGAAGAGTTCGTCAAGGAGCCGCGAGCGCGCGAGGAACAATCGACAAAACAAGTGTTTCAATTTAAATATACACGCAGACGGGAAGAACGAAAGTGAGACCGGGAAGCCGAAAGAAGAAGCGGCGCGCAGATCTATCCCGAAAGCCCACTGTGTCTCGACGTCAGCGTCGTCTACATCCCTCACATACAAAGACGCAGCGAGAACTTTGCAGACTGTCGTTTATTTCTCTCTCGCTTTCTCTCTGAAGACATCCACACCAACTTATACTTCTCTCTCTCTTGAGACATGCCCACTTCCCCGTATATTTTTCTCTCTCTATTCCTCTCTCTGTGTCTCTCGCTTCCCCCTTCGCTGTCTCTCTGCATGTATCCACGACTTCGCCGCTGCTCGGTGCTTCTCACATATACACATACGTAAACCGAGAACACACGTCTGTCCTCCTAAGCCGCGCCCGCAGCCGAAGAATCCCGTATACTCACACATTCACATACATATATGTGTATATATATATATATATATAAATCCACACCCAGCGTATGTATACGCATCCATATACAAAGAATACATATATATATATATATATCTCCGTCTATACCGTACACATACATGTATGTATACGCACGTCTTTAATGTATACATATACATTTCTGTATATCCAAAACTTACACATGTGTACACCTGTGTATATGCACATATATATATACATATATTCTCAAAACATATATATTTATACATTCAATATATATATATACAGAGACCCCGTTGTGATATAGTAGAGAGAGGAGTGAGCGGACGTCGGTGTGTGTTATGCGTCATAGGTGGGACACTGCCAAGTGCAATGGTTGTGGAGTTTTGTGGGTACAGGCGCGCCATGGGAGTCCGCGTGTTTCTCTCTGTTTAAATTTTCCGAGGGCCATGTGTGCAGTGGACTATTATTGCGAGTCTCTGTGATCTACACATTCACACATACACGGCACATAGACAGATAACATGCAGAGGAGAAGGCGGCGTCGTCGCACTGCTTACGGCGTCGGCGTCGTCCGAGAGAGCCTGGGTGAAGATTTTTCGAATAATTTCGTTAAGCGAGAGGACGACAGCCTGCTGCTGTTGTCTGAAGAGCGCCGCACCGCTTGGGTCGTCAGAAGTAGCGGTCGAAGTGGCATAGGAAGAAGCGTCGGCAGCAGGTCGGCCGGAGGGGGGACCGGTCGCGGAGGACGAAGAGGCCGGAGCGAGAAGATACTGAGGGAAGTTGAAAAGCTGGAGAAGCTGCAGCAAGCGAATGGCAAGCCACGGGGCAGGGACGCCGTGGTAAAAGGCGTCGGCGGGGACATCTCCCGAGACTATCCTGGCGAGAGTATTGACGACGGAAAGCTGGACCTGGAGCCAGCGGCTGCGTTCCTGCTGTTGCTGCTGGCTGTGGAGGACTGCCGCAAGGACCAGGTTCGTGAGAGCTAGCAAACAGGCGAGGTCTTGCTCAAAAAGCAGCGCCTGGCCAAGACGCGAGGCCCACACGTCGCTACGCAGCAAGGAGGGAAGGACGCGGAAGAGGTGGAGCATTGCGCTGTACGCTTTGTGGCGTATGTACACCGTGGCGTTAGCGGCCGGGTTGGCGATGGCCTGGACGAGAGGAAAGAGATCGGCGGCGGCAGCTTCATCGGCAACGTGTGAGGCGCAGTCGAGCGCAAGTGCGGCAAAGTCCTCGCGGTTCAAAGACAAGTCTTTCTTGATGGAAGCGACGCACAAGGACCGCAGTTCTGGGTAGAGGCCGGGCGGGCCGTTTACGAGGAGCAGGGAGCAGAAGAGAAACGCGGCCGCGCGCTCAGAGTAACACGTCGAAGACAGCAAGGAAATCGCCTCGGCGTGACCAAGATCCACCGGGTAGCCCAACAGGTGGATGTAAATCAATTTCACCAGACATTTCTTCTTTTCGTAGCCAGACAGAGGCTTCTTCGGGGATGTAAAACGCTGCCGAATCTTCCCGAGCTCCTCCAACACCCGGCCGTGCTCCTGGGCACCCGTCGTGCAGCCGCGGACGTCAGAGATAAACAGCGAAACGCCGCGGATCTTCGGGGGAGCCATCGCGAAGACAAACGCCGGCAGGACGAGGAACGGGAGAAAAAGCGAGGACCCACGGGACTAAAAGTGAAGGCTCGCGAAGGGGAGGGGAGAAGGCAGGAAAAGGTATATGGACTGGCAGGTAGAGCGGAAGGAGAAGCAGAAGAAGGGGAAGGAGGAGGGAGAGCGAGAGACCGTGGAGAGAAAGGAAACAAGAGATGAGAGGAGCACGAGGACCAGAGAATTTTCACACGAAGGAGAAAAAGAGGATGAGGAGGGGAGGAAGTGAAGAAGGAGAGAAAGAGAGAAACAAGAGAAAGGAAGAAGGGATCGAAGAAAAGAGAGGAGACGGGGAGCAGAAGAATACGCACAACGGCACGAGGAGGGCGACACACCTAAGAAGAGGTGATCCGAAGGACCAGCGAGAAAGAAAGGGAAACGGACGAGAACGAGAACAACGGGAGAAGGGGGAGGAGCAGCAACGTAGAAGCAAAAGAGCCAGCGGAACAAGAAGAGCAGAGTGACCAACGCAGGAAAAGGGAAAAGACGGGATAACAGAAGAACCAAGGCGTGCGGCGCCGGAGGACGTGGAGAAGAAGCCGTTAGCAACAAAACAGAGGGCATCTGCAGAGCGCGAGATCGGACATCCTGTACCTGCAGCGGGTAGGCCGGGGAAAAACAAAACGCCAAAGATGTACTGGCGACAAGATGTAGACGAGAAAAAGCAACTTCCTTTCTACAATGTCAACTTCTTATATGTCGATATGAGACAGCAAAAAACTGATACTGTACGCACTGATAAAGCCAAGTACGAGAAAGCGGCACCACAGACACACACACACACACACACACACCAAAGCGAAGCGCCGCAAGTCCTATACACACATGTGTGTACGTATGTGGAAGTCAGATGAGAACAGAAATGCAGGAGTTGTACGCACTAAGGCGGACGGTAGGCAAACTTGTAGGATGCACAGGAATGGTGGAAGGTATATAGGCAGAGCATTAGCAAATGAGAGTAGTAGTATGTCACCTAGTAAAAATGTCATTTACAGGGCTGGTACGCACGTTTAAGACACCGGAAAAGACCGAGGCGTGTCGGCTTCACAAGATGGAATGATGATATTACAGTGAACGGCTTTTCAGCGCTGTGTTGAATGGACTTTCAGCGCTGTGCTGGGTAGATCAGTCAACAGAGCGAATTTCTTGAGTTTTAAAAGTAAAAGGCGAAGGAGAAGAGACAGAAAAGGGACTGGACGCAGTAACGATCCTGTCGACGACTTTCTCGTATCCGATGAGGGGAAACATGCCAGTGTTAACACAAGCTGCAGTAGTAGCGCGCACGCTTCCCCTTCGCTATTCGTGAGAATTGCAAAGCAGCTGTATAAAGGAGATCCATGACGGAAAGCAAAACTCTCCCACCGACGACGGCATTGGTAGAAAACGGGCTGCGTATTTGCATATCGGGTGAAAAGCCCCTTTCGCGGCCACTGCGTTGTCTCGTTTATTGCCATGGCTAGAGTACGTCGAAATCAGGTGCTGCCACGACTGGAGGAAAGCAGGAGAATTTGCTTCGCAGCATTACATTGTGGGATCGAGAAAAACCAGACGACTACGGTGTGCTGACTGCCTTTTCCCTCGGTCTCGGTGGGACAGAATTGTGGCATATGCGCATAAGTTCCCCACTGCGGTCGATCCTCACGGATGCGGGTGCACTCGGATTCCGTCACCAACTGCTTTGAAAGCATGTTCTGGTGACTCGGCCGAACAGTGGCACTAGAGAAAAGGCAGGAGAATGAGTATCTGCAGCTGCGAAATGAGAGAACACCGCAGGTCACGGAGCAAGGATAAAATTCAGGAGTCCACAGAAGGAGACCAGCAAGAGAAGACCTCAGCGGCAAACGCCAGGAAAGTGAGCTCAGAAACACTCATGCGCAGCGGCGAATGGCTAGCCACATTCCGCTGGGGAGCGGTGAGCGTTTTCTTATAATGAAGTCAATTCCGAAGAAAGACCGAAGGAAAACGCAGAGGTATAGGGGACGAAAGCACACGAAGTAGGAGAAAACTCAGAGAAATACCTGTGATGAGGGGTATCGACCACCTACAGGGGTCGACAGCTGTCGGCGAAGAAGGGCCCACTCAAATCGTGTCAATAATAATAATAATACGGGCAAAGGCTATAAAGGACGACAGCAGCTCGAGGTCACGGCGTCAAATCCTTCCCTAAAAACTGAACACAGATGTACACTGCCTGCATTCAGCGTGTCTTTCCAACGCGTCTCAAGCAAAGTGCACGAAGAGCTTCGCAACGGGGTGGAGACACGGTAGACTGAGGAACTGGGGTCTTCTTCCACTGCCAGAGCGGGCCCGCTCCGGCACACACAACACCACCCGGACCGCTGCGAGTCGCGTCGCCATCACTCTCTTCATGAAGACGACTGGCTTTTCGGCAACCGCAAGCATAATTGTAAAGTGTTTGGCAGTTTCCCGTGGCCCCTGCTGTCAACAGGGCCGAACGTACAGCTGCCCGCTGCTGAAACTCACGAGTGCGCCCCATTACGTACCGAGTAATGTGCACACTGTCGCAGTACGCTACGGTACCTGCGCGCCTTTCAGCGTACCGGTGGAAAAAGCCGTTTCTACGATCCCAGGTGCAGACGCACCCGGGAAATCAAAGATGATCATTTTGAACGTCCCCGTGAGGATATACGAAAGACGGAGGATAGAGCACTGAAACCGAGAGATCTCCCGGATGAGAGGTGGCGTCTCACGGACATGAGGATTCCTCGTGTGTACGTACGCCCCGGCCACCGGATGCTCAAGCTGCATCCAACACCGGTACGAAAATAGCTTTGATGAGAAGTTGGCACTCCCGAGCGCGGGAAATTACACCCCTCGTCGAAAGGCCCATGGAAAGACGTACTGCTGCTCTTCATGGATTTCTGGCGTAGCGGCCTCGGGATGCAAGCATTCCGGACCAGAGACAGCGTTTGACGCAGATCCCACTCTGGTACGCGCAGGCGCCTGCGTGTGACAGTGACATCAGCTCCGACGGTTCTAGAAGCTTATAAAAGCGTCTGTCGACTGCGCTTTCTTTCACGACAAGCGCTTCTACGTAGGTGGGTACGAAGCGTCTGACACGGGAAGCTAGTACCGAGAGCCTTTTCACGTTGCATTTTTCTCGCCAAAACAAAGTAACGGGAGAAGGATATACAAGAGGCTACAGGGACTGTCTCCTTTGTGTAACCGCCGTGCACCGTTTACTGCTCAGTCGCCTGGAGCGAAGCGCAAATCAATACCGTTTCGTCGCCGAACGAAAGTGACGATCCGCCGTCAAGTTGATTTCAGGGGACCAGAGGAAGACACGTATTCGCGTGGTGAAAACTGCGTCTGGCTCTCAACAGCGGATCCACTACTTCGGCTGCACTTTCTACCCAACACTTGTTGCAGATCATGTGGGGGAAATAACGTTTGTTGTTTGTTTGTCGCTACACCTTTTTAGACACACGAGACAGAGGGTAAGGGTCGCACCTACAGACTTCCTCACCAGCTAAGAAACACAAGCAAAGCGATCTCTGTCGGTGACGAGTCCTTTCGAGCTCCCTGCCTTTCGGCTTTTCAGTGAGTTGAGTTCTCCTGTAAAAGCGAGACTGCACAAAAGGATTGAGAGACAGTCCTCGCAGCACGCTACTTACAATCCAGCCCGAGATGAACTACTTACGCAGGCAAGCATGAGGACGGCAGTAAGTGGGATAGATGATAACGCGCATGTCTTCGCAAATCGAACTGACGTATCAAAATCAGGTAAACAGACCTGGTCTGGGGTATTATTATACACTACCGCTTGTCACACCGATTACACACTCACGCGCAAGTGTGACAATGACAACCCTGAACGATGACCGTCCTGTGCAACTGCATTACCACTACAATTCAGATTCCCATGCTACGGCAATCCCGCTAAAATGCTGCACTGCCGCGGAGGACGCGAGCAATATCTGCGCGTACGCTTTTGGGCACATGAGAACACTTGTTTCTTGCCAGCTCTCCTTGTTCCAACGTCGGCAGCTACAGAGTAAAAAAGCATACAAGCACATATTTCACCTGCGCTGCGTAAATCCACAATCTTCCCGTTAAAAAATCGATCCACGTGCGAAGTTCCCTGTCCGTCCTTTTTCCGACTCGGCTATTTGGAGCGGTTCCCTTTTCTCGATGCTTCTTTGCTGCCTACAGTGGGCCTCTTTTTCCTATGTGCCCTAACGCGTTCTACGTGTGTACGCGTGGAAACCGGTGCAGCCACTTGTTCTTGCAGTATATTTCGATCAAGTATCTTGTGTCTCTACACACAGCTGTAGTCGGCGTCCCCCCTTCCCTATCCTCAAACACCCCATGGCTCGCGTTTTCCACACAAAAACCTTATACACGGTAAAAGGCTCCAAGACACTTCCGAACGCTAGAAACTTGTCCACACCTGCTCCAGAACATGCTGCCTTCTACGTGACGGAGAGCACCTCCACTGCTCCGCGACATCTGAGTTGCCTCTAAGCAAGTTGTGGACTGCCGTTGCTACCCCATACAATGTGTAGAGAACGTGTTACGGTATTATCAGTTACCACACTTAAGATCCCTCTAATATGTTCGTATCATACTCTTGGATAGGAAGCAACCAGCATGTAGGCATTATGCCCTCATGCATTCGTCTTGTCCGTACCGCTTGGAACAGCCGTGCGAAGCCTGCACGACGGCAGATAATCCTGTGTCTGCCTTCCGTGTGTCCACATCCAGAGGACGCATACGTATTTTAATTCGTTGTTTATTTACGAGTACGAGTGACAGCCGCGTAGGCTGGAAACCCGACAACAGTCTTCTTTCTACCGTTCGGCTGTCGATACGCGACGTCACTTACACGTCTACTTGTGTGGGTACACCTTTCATGTATGTCCCCACACACAGGGATGCATTAACCCGAAGGCAATGATTTTCACGAACAGCGGACGATATACATACACGTAGATGTTCGCACAGGCGTAATCAGTTGCATACGAACCTTCACTTCCGGTACACAGACCTTCCGAACAGATGTTGAGCAAACGGGTGTGCATCCAGTGTGGAACGGTTGGTACGGCTCGCGTGTCTGCATCGTCATACGTCCGTCTCATCAATTTTTAGTCCTGTTTTGGTCTCAAGAGGCGTTTTCCGTCAGACGGTTCTCTTTTAACCTACAAACCTGATGACGTGCAACTGTCCAGATTATGAAAAGTGATATATGTTGTTTCTCCTACACTTCTTCGTGTGCACTCCTGTACTGGTCACAGTGCGCGTGAAATTTCAGGGTGCGCGTATGCCCGTATACGTACGTACCCCCATGACGTACCGAAACATACGTACAGAAGTGAAATGTACACGTAGACACGCATATATACCCTGCACACAACGAGTGTTGAGTCGGCGCGAATTGTTTTGTGTACGCAGGACTGCGTGTACCGACTGGACCTGGAAATGTGCTGTGTGAGAATACTTAATAAGTACATTCATGTGTACACATGAAATTTTGTATAAATATGTATGTACATATATATGTATGCATATGTGTGTGCAAATACATGCGTGCATATGTGGGCATCCAAGTGTGTAATATTTACACAAGTGTGTATGTATATATATATGTATATGCATGCGTATAGGTAATAGTTTGATCCGCCTTGTGTGTTCGTTTTCATCTGAAAACTCCACCGCGTGAAATACATGTTTTTTCCGGAGCGTCTCACCAAAAAAGAGGCTGCGGGTGCATACTTTTTTTGAGAGACCGGTACTGACATGAGATACGAAAAGACGACGCGCGCCAGGTAGGGCTCAGGAAGCCCGTGAAAGGACGTCACATACGGCAGCACGAAGGACGAACACACAGCGCGCTGTAGAACAGACACACGTAGTGGGTCGCCGGATGCGACATAGGTGCACGTATCTATATACTTAGTCCTTCTTTAGATATGGATACACACCCAGGTCCACTTATTTTTTCATACGTATACACCAATGTACTCGCGTATTTACACGTAAATCTTGGAAGCCGAAGATATGCATATGTGTACACACGTTGAAGCGACGCATACAGATATACTAATAGATAGACGTACATATATATATATATATATATGTCAGTGTAGGAGAAAGTGGTGTCGTAGAGAAAGTGGTGTCGTAGTCGGGTAGGTAGAGAGGAGGCTGTCGAACTAGAGAAGTCCTTGACGCCTTAAATCTTCGAAGGCGCGCAGACTCATAACGTTTCCTTGTGAGTCTTCGCACTCCAGCTCTTGTTCGTGCTTGAAGGACTGCAGGCATCAGAAACAAGCAAAAGACAAACAAGAGGGCAGACGAGAAGAAGAAGTGCCATTTGCTGTTGATGCCGAAAAAGGGAAAGGCAAAAACGAGAAGACTACGGACTAAAAAAATTTTCCCAGCCGAAGACTTTCACAAAGCGAAAAGACAGAGCAGGGAAAGTGCTGGACGAAGAGAAGAGGAGGAGGAAAGCAGAAATCGATTCCGCAGTCAGAAGTTGTAAAAAGTGAAGCTGCACGAAGGGGAGTTGTGTGAGGTAGAGGTCGCTGCATATAGACAAGAAGCGGCGGATGAAAGGAAAACGGAGTGAAGAGAGCGGAAGCCCCCGACTGTACCGCCCTCGAGAAGCACAAGCAAACAGAGAAACAAAAGATCACTTTCGCAAAAACAGTTCCACCTGATATCGACAGAGGGGAAACGGAGAAGAAGGGTGTACGGACGTACAGCGGTGAGGATGAAAAAGAAGAAACTCTAGGGAGAGAAACTACGCCACTTCTTGCAATGGACGTGGTGAAGTGAAACGGCGAGAAGCGTGCGTTCACAGTGAAAAACGCCCCCTGCGACGGAGGAGGAACTGCGGCGGTGCCCAAACTTCTCGAAGAGATATATGCTGGTTCTTTACGTAACAAGGAGACGGCGAAGCGACGGTAACACCAAGAGAAGTAGACAACGTCGAAGACAGAAAAATACGACGGCCTCAACAACGCGACATCACTGAAAAAAAAACTGCAAAGACAAACGGAACGAGGAAAGATGAAGAAGAAGAAGAAGAAAAGCTGCGTCTACACGCGCGCCCGGGACCTGCTGTTTCCCTTCCGCTACAGAAAAGCTTCCCCGCCTCTCCTGCGCCGAAAATTCAAAGTCGAGACAACTTCCTTTCGAACGGTCTCTTCTTGAGGGGTTATCAGCATTCTCCACGGCCACTCTGTGCGTACAGTTTCTCCGTTGTGCAGCCCGTTTTAGTAACTGCCTTGTACTACCGCTCTACGTTGGCCCCAGCACCTTCTGCCCGGCAACGAAAGAAATTCGCCGCTCAGTCAAAAGTAGCGACACCCCGCTGACACGCCGGCCAAAACGGCAAAAATGAATCTTTCTTCGCTCTTTGCAATTGCAACAGCAAATCCACAAACTCGCCCGTCCACACACACACACACATACACATACAAATTCCCTGGACGTTTACCCACGGACGTTCTTCTTCACGTGACTCAGAGCTATTTTCCGAGTGTATGTACACCGACCACGAAGGACGCTATTTAAAGACAAGTATAATCGACACAGCGCTCTCCTTCTTCTGCTCCTTCTCGTCCCTTTCCGCCTTCATTTCCTGCAACGCACAGCTGGTTCACCGAACGCTCCTCAACCGCACCGTCGCCTGCCTTTTCGCTTGCACAAACGTATATACGTCGGAAGGAAAGGAAGGGAGAAAGAGAGATGGACACGGAAAGAGGCAAGATGCATATCTACACGCATATAATATAGCGTACGTACGTGTCCGGTATATAAGAAAACGTCCACAGGACTCCACACAACCCAGACGGAGAGGGGTAATTTTCAAGAACACTTCATCAGTAGCTCACCTTGCTCTCTGCGTCCTTCTTCAATTTTTCGTAGAGACGAATCGCATCTTCAATTTTAGTGATTTCCTGCGGAACGACAAAATAAACAGGCCTGCCCACAACGTGGTGTGCTCACATCTCTACCTGGAGCGTCACCATATCTACTTGGTATAGTCAAGCGCATATTCACATTGTCGGCGTAGATACATACACGTATATATATATATATATATGTGTAAAGAGAGACAGAGACACACACATACACAGACGCCGGGAGCGGGGGTACCCTGGGACGTACATATGTGTAAGAATGTATGTAGGTGTAAATACACACACGTACGTATATATATATATATATATATGTATAGATATGTGTAAAGAGAGACAGAGAGAAACATACACACACGCCGGAGGCGAGGGTATCCTGGTCTGTATATATGTCTGAGAAAGAAGTACGTGCCTGCGCACCCATATACATATATAGATGTTCGTTCGTTCGTTGTGTCGTCGGTATCGCTGATATATCCATATATATCGGCAGGTAAACGGATACACACGTGTGCTCCTGCGTCTATAAACAGGAGTCATACCGGTAGCCGTAGGTCTACGCGCCTAAAAGCTTACTCATAGATCTACGTATACGCATCAACATAGACGTACACTTGTACACGCTCCATACACGTGTCCATACACACAGACAGACAACAGACAGACGAAGACGTTCACCTCATAAAGTTTCCCTTGCGCGCGCGCGTGGGCGTGGTTGCAAGGAGGTTATGAAAGGACGGAAGACCCGGGTGGCCTTTTTTTTTCGTATACACCGCGGAAGACAGAGACAAAGAGAGAGATGAATCGAGCCGCACGTGTGTGGAGGCGGCTTCTTCTTTTTATCGAGAGGAAGAACTGCTTCTTACTTTGAAGTGCGTCGTGTTGGGGATGCGAAGACAACGCATGCCGAAGGCGTGTCTCCACTCCATAAAATGTCTCTCGAACACCCGGCGACCCCAGTACGAGAAATTGCCGCAGATCTCACATTTAAACTCTTGCCCAAGGCCGTGGAGTTTGTACAGCCAAAATGGAATAGGGCGTCCGTCGAATCCTACGCAAGGGAAAGCAGTGACAGAGAAGAAAGAGAAAGGCTCTCCACACCCGAGAAAAGAAGTGCAACACACCGCCCTCGCATAAAAACGACCCGGGTCACGGAAGAGCGACGCTGCACCAGGTGCGCGTCAAGCTTGTCACCAGAGACACAGCCCCAGCAGCAGAGACGGAGAGACACCGAGACACACACCCAGGAGCGGCACGGAAAGAACCACATGGAGGGGACACGGAGACACAGAAAGGCACACAGGAGGAACAGGGACGCACAGAGAGACACGTGGAGATGGACACGGAGATACGGAGAGAGACGTGGAGAGGGACAGAGACACACACAGCGAGAGGCCGCGAGACACAGAGAGGGAGACACAGAGCGCGGCAACGAGTCAAAAGAGAGACGCAGAGACGGAGACACGGGGAAAGGACGTCTGCCTCCCTGACGTTGTGCAACCGGCGCAGGAAGCAAAATGTATCTTGCGGAACGAAACGGCGAAGCTGCTCTCTGTGGACAACACGGACGGGCGGGGGCGTGCACACTGCGAGAGATAAACGTGGAAGAAGAACCCGGTGTTTCGTGAGTGTACTGTTCTTCTACGACGCGTGCGCGGCGACAAAAAGGGAGAGAAGACGCGGGAAGAAGCGCAGACGGGGGACAAAGGCACGCCAAGAAGAAGACACCCGCGCGAGGACCAGTTTCTCGGTAAAACTCTCCTGCGAAAAGCAGAATCTCTCGTACGGGTCCGGGTGTCTACACAGGTGGCAAAAGAAGAGGAAACAGAAAGAGACCGACGGGGAAGCAACAACAGAGATGAGACACGCGTGTGTGTACACACACGCATTTGTAGTGCGTCGACACTAAAATGGCGCTGCTGCTCACGAGAAGTATACTTTCCTCCTGTTTCTTTGAAAGGAGGTAATTCGTCATTCTTCTCTCTGGTTCTGCACAAGCAAAGGCCCACCATTTGTTCGAAAGAAACGCGTGGTAGCGTCTCTCTCACCGTATGTTATGGTTAACGTGCACGTGAGCGCCAGTGCGTCTCCGCCACAAAGGCGACAGGCAATGCTGCCTTACTCAGGAGACGGCCGCGAGAGAGAGCAAGAGAAAGGTAAAAAGTAAGAGACCCAAAGAAGCCAGACAGAGCGAGCAGCAAAGGAGACTGACCGCGACAGTGATAAAGAAGAGAAAAGAAGACGAAGACACATCCCAAAGAGAGCTTGACGGAGAAGGGAGGGACGGAAGAGTAGAGAAGAGGAGGGCGTCGCTCTCGTTCGGCGCACGCAGAAGGAGAAGAAGAGCATAGAAGGACACGAAGAGAGAAGGGCGACTGGGAGAAGGAAGAGAGCGGGAGAAGGAAGTGCCTCTGCAAAAATGGCAACAACAGAAAGAGGGGAAAACAAGAGACAAAACAAAGAGTGCGCCAGAAAAGTGGCCACACCTCGTCGGCCACAGAGACAGACAGACAGGAGAAGCCGGAACGTGCCCGCGATAGACAGAGAAGAAAAACAGAGGATAAAACGTGAAGGTGACGAAGAGGCAGACCGAGGATCACACAGACACACGTGCAGAGAAAAAGTAACGTCCTGCTGGACTCAGAGCGCATGCACCTGCAGGATCGCATGCACACCGCATCCTCCGTGTCTCTCTGTGTGTGTGTGTGGAAGCACACACGTATAAAGAAGTGTCCGCGTGTTTCTCGACTTTTTCTTGCAGGTCGCTGGAGTTGTTGGCAGGCACCTGTTGTCCCTCGCAGAAGATAGACGCCGTTGCAGTAGTCCCCATACATTCGTGTTGGCGAGCAAGAAATAAAGAGAGGCGAGAATCAACGCTGGCACCGAAAGGAATGCACGCGAAGAAAACGGTCTGGCTCGCTGTCTCTTTCTGTTCACCAGCCACTCTTCCCCACCTACCCAGGGGAAGATTCAGCGGGTTGTAGATAGGCTGGTCGTCTTCTTCTTCGTCGTCCGAATCTTTCTCGGCGTCCCCCACGGCATCCTCGGCGGCTTCTTCGTCGCTCTCCCGCGCTTCTTCCTCCAACTCCTCTGCAGTGCGCGACTGCTTCTTGTGATGAAACGCGACGGTGCGCTGCGCACAAAAGACAGAAGCGAACCACCGCGCTTCGATAAAAATTTTTCCTCCTCCTGTTGCTTCTGTTCTCCTACACATGCAAAGCCACCAGCGCTTCCAGATATTGGCAGCTGCCGCTCCGCATGCGCACGCCAGACACGCCGCCCAACAAAGCCGCTGCCGCCAAGACGCGCGGCCGACGGACCTCTCTGTGTGTCGGTGTGTGGGCGGAGGGTAGACAGACGCCCCGGTGTCTACTATCAGCAGTAGAGAAACACACACAGAAAGTGAGACACATACAGCGGGAGACAGAGAGACAGACACGCAGCAAGAAAAAAAGCGACGACAACAAATTTACCCACGCGCATGCAGTGTGCTGCAGAAGAGGTCGCTCTGTCTCCCCCTATCGAGACCTGCCCACGTCGACCTCGTGTGGACAAAGGATATACATCTGCACCTCTCGCTCCACACATATAAGCACACATAGGTACATGCATACACACAGGCAACCATCTCTCTCTTTATATATACATATATTTACGCAGAAATACACTAGCGTGGAAATACTCCATACGTGGAGGCCCTTTATAGGTAGGCGCATACCACTACGTGTCCCCACACCTACGTATGCCCGAGCACACTCCCTCCCCCCCTCCTTACACCCGCACACATACACAAGACTTCCGGGCACGCAAAACTCTGTCTCCCTCTCAACAGCTGCACACACATATTATTTATATCGGGCGCGCGTAACTCTGTCTCTCTCTACGCAGCAGCATATATAGATATATACATATATTCCGCAGTCCTCTATTTGATGTACATATATACATCTATATATACCGGGGAGGCAATGCTCTATCTCTGTCTGAATTGCTGCACATGTACACACACATACACATATACACATATATACCTCCGGCACGTATGAATAGATATACCAGTGTCCCTATACGTACTGACGAAAAAGATGGCACGTGCTTGCAGTTAAGTGAAGTACGTCTCGTGCTCGTCTCTCCTGCATCTGCGTTGAGCATTGTCATATACATAAAACAGGCAATTTTGCTGGGAAGGACTTCTTCGCAAATCCACGCATATGTCCGGTCGCACACATGCGTACACACACTGCCACACACGTACACACACACACACGCCTCGGCAGACGTGTCTGCGGACTAGTCGGACCGCGGTGCTGGACCAGCATATACACACAGCCACAAGATTGCAGGGCGATATTCAAATCTGCCAGTTTTTACATATTGTACATGCACAGAGAGGGAGCCAGCGGAAACGAGAGAGTGAAGGAGGACACTGGCACATCCCTGCTGTCTGAAAAAGTCCGCATGTATATAGAGAGAATCGAAGAGCGCGAATTCTACGTAGACAAATAGACACCCATAATCGCATATATACACAGGTGTGGGTACACTTGCTTTCACGCAGACGTCTTGTCTACGAAAATCTATACATGCACAGAGATATATAGAGAGATGGATAGTCTTCTATAGAGAGAGAGAGAGACGGATAGTCTTCTATGTGTGTATAGGTGTGTCGGTGGACGCAGGAAAAGAAGAGGAGAAACGAGGGCGACAAGACGTTTGCGCGTGTGCGACACAGATGCCCCCACGACCCGACGTGCGGTGGGGTGTACGTACACCGGAATTCTTCCCCTTTCCCTGCCCGCTGTTTTCTACGGCAACGCGTGTGGGGGGGGGTTTAAAAGCAGCACAGAGACCGTCCCCCACCTCGACAACGTCCTCGAGGATATCTCTGTACGCGTTGATCAAATATTCGACGGACGCAATTTCTTTGTCATGTTTTCTCGACTCTTCCGCTCTTTTCTCTTGTTCTTCGCGAGACAACTTCGTATACTCCACCAGCGCCTTCTTGTACTTCTTGCCCTGCGGGCGCGCACGCACGTATCGGACCCCACCATCAGCAGCACAGCAGTCGTTTTTCGACGGTGGAAGGAAAGAATTTCAGCCAAACAAATACGACAGCACTTCAACGTCTCTGACACACACACAGTCCTCTCCTTTTCAAGAAAACAATGTCTCCACATTCCATACATGTATATGGATACACACAAACTGTCAGACGCTTGTAAACTCACACACAAACACACATATACATATATATGTGAGTGCTAGAGCCATCTCTCCTCAGAAAAAACGCTCTCCATACATATATATATATATACATGTGACGCAAGGTAATTCTAAAGAAACACACACACACACACATACAAATACAGGCATATCTACATATATATACACACACGAAAACGTTCTGTGTATATATATATATTTATATACTTAGTATCAACCGATGATATAGCCACCTCAGCATCAACAAAACGTTCTGCATATATATATATATATATGAAGCACGGTAGTTTCAGTCAAAACATATATATATACATGTATATATATGTGTGTATACGTCCTGCATTTGTATATTATCGACAGATGGTACAGGTACATCACCTTCAAAAAAAAGCTCTGCAGATGTATATGTATACATTTGTGACGCCAGGAAATTGCAAGCAGACACACTCCTCCTCACATACGAAAGCAACAGAGGATAGATAGCCAGCTCTTCTCCTTTGACACGCTCTCCATACACACACACATTTGTATACATACGTTAACATTTATTTTGTCCCCGATAGATATACGTATACATACATATTAATTCCACTCGTGGACAGAGTACAGATACGCAGTCATCTGCCCTTCAACGCGCTCTTCATATACATACGTGTATAAATACACACATACGTATACATATATGTAGATAAATAGATAGCTAGATTGATAATAGACAAACCGGCATATAGATGGAACGGTAGAGACAAATCGATAGATATATATACATATATACAGGTGGATAGATAGAAAATAGGCAGACCGATAGATGTATACATATAGATGTATATATAGTGCCAGATTGTGGACGTAGTAGAAATACAAATATCTCCCCTTCCACCACACGCTCTCCGTGAACACACTTATACAAATATACATATAAACATATACATATATATATGTACTGATTCCTGTTATAGACTGAGTAGTGACACAGACAGAGAGAAAGAGACGGGGATTACTGCAGTCGTCAAGAGGTGTCTATGAACAGGCGTTGTTTGTTACGGAGAAACTCGACAAAAATTGATAACTACACAGAGAGGAAATTCACGAAAAAGAGCGGCAATCAAACAAAAGAACTAACTCACACAAGTGTACCTGATACACGCATCAAACAAATAAATATGTATATGTATATATACACATGCATTCGAGATACGCGTAGACATATATATCTGGACATATATACCAAATGACAGGAGAAAGAAACAGAGCGAGAGAGAGACAAAGTATATACATATATATATACATATATATATACATATATATATATATATGTGTACATAAGCAGGAAGACGCACGTATATATACGTTTATGTGGAGATACGTGCGAGGTGGCGACTGACAAATTATATACCCACATATTTATATGTATAGGTACATACTAGTATATACATATATACATGCGTATACCCAAGAAGCGATTTATGCACACACACATGTATATATATATATGTATATATGTATAAACAGTATCGCTCTCCTTATACCTCTGTATATACGTATATAAATACCTATATATACGTAGATACCTATGTATACGTCTGTGTATATACGGAGGATGACATACGTACATATATGTGGACATACCTATCTACCTATCTACGTATATATATATATATATATAGACACACACGCAGCAAGAGGGACACGCATACATCCACGTAGATCGACCCCACGCGTATATCGGCATGTGAAGAGAAAACAAAAATATATGGACGAAGATACACGTGGAGAAGAAAGAGAAGTAGACGTGTGGTGAACGGGCGCAGCACTTCCGCTCTTTCACAAGTGTTCGACTCCAGCAAATATGCGCGACGTCTGCAGCTCGACGGAAACGAAACAGAGCTGCTGCAAGCGTGGCGAAGACGTTTTCTTCGCCTTTTGTCAACTCCCCTCACCAGAAACAACAAAATCGCCCACGTGCTGCTCAGAACAACGCAAGACAATCCCTCCACATGCGCAAGAAACTTACACAAGACAAATCTACATACATATGTATATACACATACACATATATATACGTATACGTATACACCCATATATATAAGCTATCCGGGAGTACAAAGGAAAAAAGCATTCACACTTACATGCGCCTTGCTACACATGTCCACACATATACATATGTGATCTGGGAGTGGATATATACACATATACATACATATATAGATATATATTCATACACATATATACATACATATATACACATACGTGCATACACCTGTATATAAGCGGCTTGGGAGTATAAAGGAAGAAAATATCCACCGCCATATACGCCTCACTATACACGTTCACACTTGTGTATAATGGGTACACGTATGTATGTAGAGAGTGAGGGGTATGGACTTGTATACAAATATAACTTTACACACACACGCACACACGGGTATACTTTTATGTAAACATATACATATACATATACACACATGCATATAAATATATATATGTGTAAATCCTACTTCGCTTGGCACACAGAGACAGACAGATAAACACACAGACAAACACATATGTATATATATGAGAACACATGTATGTAATACACGTATGCCTGGACAGTGAGAGAGACAGAGACAGAGCAACTGGTTAAGAAGTAAACGCAGGTATACGTCAAGCGATACAGAGGGAGAAAGACGAATAGTTGAGGACCTCAATATACACGTATGTACATAGACATATATATATACAGAGATAAACAGGTAAACAAGTCTATACAAATATGCCCATATATGTATATATATGTAGATAGATAGATAAAGAGAGGAATAGGTAAGACGTAATGGGACATTTCTGTGTGAAAAGAGAGAGAGAGAGAGAAATTGGTCAATATGTGTAGAGGGATATACCCAGAGACTGTTAGACAGATGGGGAGATAGGCGAACTTCCCTTGACAGGCACACATACATGCGTAGAGAAAGAGGTCCATAGAAAAAAAAGGAGGTCAACACGGGCGTCTGGCCACCCGCACAGATATACGAAAGCAGGTCAGAGGACTTCATACGTGTACGCATCCCACAAAAAGTAGACGTACACGTGTGTCTCTTCGTCTTCGCTCTGGCACATACATATACAAGAGACCCCCACGTCTCGTAGTACATAGACACAGGCACCTATCCACACAGAAAGAGAGATCGTGCGTGGCCAGGGAGAATCACGTAGAGAAGAAGACAGAGAGAAAGAGAAAAAAAGAGAAAAAGAAGGAGAGGAAGAGAAAAAGGGAGAAAAAAAGAGAAATAGACATGGACAGAGAAAATGAGAGAAATAGACACGGACAGAGAAAAAGAGAGAAGTAGACACGGACAGAGAGGAAGAGAGAAATAGACATGGACAGAGAAAATGAGAGAAATAGACACGGACAGAGAAAAAGAGAGAAGTAGACACGGACAGAGAGGAAGAGAGAAATAGACATGGACGGAGAAAAAGAGAGAAAGGGACATGGACAGAGAAAGAGAGAGAGAGAAGACAGGAAAAAGAGGAAAATCAGTTTTTATTGATTAAAACATATGTGAGGCGAGTACGGGGATGTTAGTAGTATACCTGCATGTGAGACTGCTTAGTGCCGTCGCTAATGAAAAGTTTATCTGAGGGACGGCAGTAGAGAGGAAGATCAACCGTCGGTGTTTTCCACGCGGCAATTTCTCCCTTCTCCCATTCCTCTTCGAACGTCTCTTCGAATTTCTCCTGCACCTGCCACAAAAATGCAGCAGCACCCACACACTTCGCCTACACGCGCGTTGCTCCTACAAGTCCTTTCACATCAACATATATGCACCTATGAAAGAAATACATACGCAATGTCTACGAAATACATATACATATACAGCTCAGAAAATACATATACATATATATACATGTATATATATATATACTTACATGTCCACTCTAAGGAATAACATATATATATAGCGTAGGAAGTATACACACATATATATGTATATACACGCATATACACATACGTATGTGGTAGATAACACAGACATACATGCCTAGGGATTACCTAGATATATATGTGTACACATATATCCCGTCTAGAGAATATAGATATATATCCAGCCTAGGCAGTGTATATATCCATCTTATGGTATACATCTATATATGTATATTGCCTAACGAAGAAATTTACATATGTATACATATATCCATGGACATCCTATAGAATTATGCATATATAGCCCAAGGAATACACTTATATTTATACACATATACACAGCGTAGGGGATTATATATATATATATCCGATGTGAGGACCACGGTTTTTTTTTTCTGTTGCTGCGGCTGTTGGTGCTGCTCTGTTCTCTGCTGCTTCTGCCTTCTATTTTGCGCAGCTTGGCTGCGTGCTCTCCCCGGCTGCTTCTGTGTGACATGCATGTGTCCCCCTTTTTTTTCCTGCTGCTCGCACACACCGCCCCTTCAGAGACGCTCTGCTGCTTTACGCCTTCTTTGCTGCGGCTGCTGAATCCCCTGCTGTTTCGTCCAGTCACCGTCTCGACCAGCTGCTGCTGTTTTGTCTGTTTTTTCTCTCTGTTGTTTGCGCCAGTGCGCTGCTGTTGCCGCCTCCTTCGTTACCTGTGCGTGGTCGGCAAGTGGGGTCCTTCGGGTGAAGAAATCTTGCAAGTAGGCCAGCAGATTTCTTAAGTAGTCCAGATACGCAGGACAACGGTATTTTAGCGACCGCGGCAGAGAGTTGAACACGTGAAATGTTTTCAAGTAAGTGATGTAGTCCACCAAGTCTTCTTCGATCCGGCTCTCTGATAGTTTCTCGGCGATCTCTTCTGGCGACAGTCCTTTCTTTGCGAGTCGTGCAGTCTGGACCACGTTCAAGAAGAAAAACAAACACCGATAGAAAGAAAAAGAGACGAAGAGAGAAAGGAAAAGGTCACACACACACACACACACACACATACACATATACACACATACGCATACACATACGTATTGTATTACAAGAAGACAGAAGAAAGAAGAAACGCGCGCACTGACACAAAAAACAACATACCCACAGATATGCACATTCGCACACATACGCACCTTGCTGCTCCGAAAGAAAATGAAAAAGAGGGAAATTCACACATAGACACAAGGACGTAGACACATATCAACATAAGCAGCAGCAGAGCCTGCTGTCTGTCTGCTGGATGAGAAGACGTGGGGGTGCGAGAAGACAGACACAAACGTCTAGAGGTGTGGGTCTCTTGTATATACACGTTCAACACTACTTCTGACTGATTTAGTAGATGCATGCGCATGCTGTGGGCTCGAGACACCTTTTTACTTTTCTCTACGTACACACCTATCAGTGCGCCCACGATGAACGCACCGGTGTGTATACCTTGCTGCGCGGTAAGTACACAGGCGTGTGTCCTGTATAGGAGGTAAAACATCTGTGCAACTATCAAAACTCCACCACCCAAAATTTAGAAATTCTACAAGTGCCCATCCCCAATATATACATGCATACACGTATACACATACATTCACGTATATATATATATATATGTGTGTGAATAGATAGGGAGCGAAAGAGAGACACGCAAAGAAATAACAAGGACGAAGAGGTACAACATCCCTTGTAGTGTAAAAATATACTACTGTCCATTCCCCATATACATACATGCAGATATATATACGTATATATACATACAAATAGAGAGGGAGACACAGAGCGACACACCAAGAGATTATTTGTACGGAGAGATACAACATCTACACAGGTGATAGTTTGATGATTCACGAATGTCCACTCCTACCATATATGCCCATACATAACACATACACGCATATATATATATATATGTCTCCATACAGAGGCATACATACACACATATATATTCCATTCGTAACATACATACGCATATATATATACACATATATTTTATCTGTACACATATATATATATATATATGTATGGGCGGAGAGAGGAAGAATGACAGAGGTAGAGCGAGAGTATATGTACGAAGAACTATAACAACTACGCGAATGGTAGCTAGTTGAGAAATCTACAGAAATATCAACTCCCCCCAACATACAAACGCACATATATATACATATATACATATATATATGCATATATATATACACATATATATATATGTAAACAGAGAGGGAGAGGAAGAAAGAGAGAGAGAAAGAGAGAAGAAAAAACGCAGTTTCTGCAAAGCGGAGAGGCGAAGAATTGTGTGCGTGTGCGCGTGTGAATTCTGCCGCTGTACCCCGTTGCCGCAGCACTGTTCGTGTCTCAGAAAAAAGCATCCGAGTGGAGGTGCAGAAATAAAAGAGAAAAATTCCCAAGTGACACCAAGTTGCACGAATTCTACAGAAATTTACCTCCCCATCAAGCAGATCAGCCGCTTCATTTCAAATCATTTAGATACATAGATTTATATATAAATATATGTACCTTTCTCTCTCTCTCTCTCTATATATATATATATATGTATACACGTATATGTATATATCTGTACCTATCTATCCCTAAGTATACATACGTGTGTGTAGGGCTCCACAAATGCTATAGATAAAAACATATGTACGAAGCGGTACGTATGACAGATACTGTAAATATCACGAGAGGGAGAGAGAGAAAGAAAGAGGGGACCGGATATCAGCAGAGATAAAGATAGAGAAAAAGACAGGAGAAACTTGGTTTGAACCACCGTCGTAGAAGGACGGGAGCGTGTGTCTTAGACATCGGCGAAGAAACGCTTGAATGTTGTGGAGAGAAGATCTTCAAGGCAGCAGCGCTTCTCTTTTTCAGGAGGGAGAGTAGAAAAAAGACGGAAAAAGAAAAACTTAGGAAGCGAAAGGCAACGACATCCCCTCCCGACAGACGAAGACACACAGACAGGAAGCGAGACGCCTCCCACGCGCAGAAACGAGGAAATTCGCAAGACAAGCCCGGTAGAGGAAAGCGTAGAGGAAGAAAAACAAAGAGGGCTAAGAGAGAGTTCGTCCGGCTTGTCAGGAAAAGTGAGGAGAGCATGGCGATGTGGAAGAAGTAAGAAAACGAAACGAAAAATTCTATGTAGCTCTTTTGAAAAGCAGACAGTTGCTCCTTCCACCCCCGAAGAAAACACACACTTTTCTCGAGTACCCCAGTAAACAAGTTTCCCTTCACTTCTTCTTCTTTTCTTGCTTGCTTCCTTCAAAAACATACCTCTGCTTTCTTCGCTTCATTGATTTTGTAGGCCCGAGCGGGCTTCAAGTTGATAAACGCAGAAAAATGTTCGTGAAGGTTCAGCATCTCCCCACAGTGCTCTTCTTCGTCGAACACGCCGTCCAAATACGGTGTCTAGACACCGCAGAACCCGCACACGTGCACACACTGCGGCAAGCAGAAATGGAGGAATGTGCATCTTCAGAAGCTGCCACACAGCAGCGTAGACGCCACTGTGGAAGAAGAGACAAACAAAAGCAAAGATGGCTTGTACTACTACTCCCAGAAAGATGGTGACTTGAACAGACCATCCAACAGGGTCTCCCCGTCCACGCGAGGACGTGCGCGCGTGACGTGTGTACGGTGTCTCGACACCCCCGGTCGTCGTCTCCAGATGTGGTGTACGTACACCAGACACAAGACAGGAACACGAACTTCAACGCAGACCGGCAAACATTCCAAGATGATGCGCGAGCAGCCCCCAAGCTAGTGACTCCTTTATCTAACGACGAAGTCACTTCTCCACCTCCTCCTTTCTTTTCTTTTTCTTCTCGAGATCCACAACTGATACCCTGCACTTCTGCTCTGTTCCTCCCTCTTCTTGTTATACATGTATGTGTATAGACGATCTTACCCGAAAAGTCCACTCGTGTGCAGAACAAACGTATATTAAAATTCTCTCCCTTCGTCTATCCGTCCCCTCCTCCTTTACTTCTTCTTTACTTCGTCTTTCACGTCCTCGTCCTTCTGCTGCTGCCCATAGAGAAGCCCCGGTTTCTAGGGTTCCTCCTGTTGCACACGGTCGCGTGTCTCTTGCGCCGCGGTTGTCCCTGCCGCCTTCTCTTCTTCTTCTTCTGCACAAGCTGCTCTCTCTACATTTCCTCTCGACTTCTGCTGCTGGCGTTGCTGCTCTATCCCTCTTTGTCTATCTCAGTTTCTCACTCTTCTTTGCCTCCTCTCTCTGCGGGCCTGCCGCTGCAGCTGCTGCTGTGCTGCCTCCTGAACCCGCGCATAGCTTCCCGTGTAGCCTCCGTTTCACTGTCGCAGTTGTGTGAAGCAGCCGTTTCCTTCTTTTTCCTCCTCCCCTGAAGAACGTAGTTCCCGTCTCTCTAAACATTTTTCTCCGCCTGTTCTGATAAAAAACTTGTGGTACGCACCCCCAGGCATCTCTCAAAAGAACCTTCTCTGCATTTTCTCTTGAACTAAACGCAGGAAGACTCTTCTTCGGTCAACCCCAGTCACCCCTCGCACACAGACGTAAACACACACACACACACACACAGAGGACCTTCACCCCGTGCGGCGTCCTCCGCTCTCCACGCAGAATCTTCTCGCAGTAGTAGTATTGCTTCTGGCAGTAGTAGTATTGCTTCTCTCTCTTTTCTTCTCTCAATTCTGGTTGCCGATTGCACGGAAGAGCACCTCCTCACCGCAACAGAAAAGGCTTCTTGTCAGCATTTTATTCGCTCCTCTTTCTCGACACCTGGCAGGGGGGGAAGAGTAAACAAAGACGATTTACCTGCAGGACTTCGTCAACGATCGCTGACGCGTCCTTGGGGGCCTCGGCAGCATCAGCAGCGGCATTTCCCGCCGCGGCTGCACGCAGGGCTCTTCGCTTGTGAGTTTCCTTGATTTGTCGAATTTTCTCGTAGAAATTCACCCACACATCGTTGCCGCCCTGGCGGTGACCCGCCAGAAACGCAATTTCATCCCTCCGCAAACCGTCGACGTCCGCGTAAAGTTGCACACATGTCGCTGCTCGTTCCTGCAAGCGAGTCAACAAATCTGCGGCTGCAATTTCGAGTCGCAGAAGCTCGCGCTTTCTCTTCTCGCCCTTCAGGACCCGCACAGCACCAGCTCCTCCTCCTCCTGCAGCTCCTCCGACTGCCCCTGCCGTTGCGTTGCTGCCTCCCCCTGCTGTTGTAGATACAAGTGCAGAGGAGGATGCGCCAGCTGCGTCGCCAGCGATGGCCTCGCTGTTTCGTAGCCGCTGCTGTACCAGCAGCACCTGCGCCGTCGCCCTCTCAAGCCGCTCCACGTCCTCGTGGGCAGCGCGCAGCTGCTCCAGCACAGACGCTGCCATTTTCACGAGACAGACGGCGGAGAACGCGAAGGAGAGAGAAAGGATGGGGGAGAGGCACTTTGGGGAAGAGCGGAAAGAAACGAACGGAGGATTGCTTTGTGTCTTCAGAGACCCGAAATGCCTGGTCGCCCGCTCACTCTACGGTATACCCGAGGAGGAAACACGTCCGCTGCTTGCACACTCGAGATCCGCGCGACAGCGGGCAATTCAGGTGTACGTACAGTCGAGAGGCAGGCAAACGCGATCACTTCACGTGGACGCAAAAGTGATCCCTTCAAGTGTACATACGCTCGAGATGCAGACAGAAGTAAGCAGTTCAAGTGTACGTTCACTGGAGATGCACGCAACTGTGATTTCTTCAAGTGTTCTCACACTCGGGATGCACGCACGCGTGGTCCATTCAGGTGTACGTACACTCGAGAGAGATGTGAGCCACAGAAAATCACCGGCAGGAGGCCGCACGCAAGTCACACGAGAGCAGAGCAGGACAGGAATGTGTCGGCACCAAGGGAATTCGTAGGACTGTATTTATCGCCGTTGGATGGAATGAAAAAAGAATTTAGCAGAACGGCAGAGCGAAGGGGAGCATGTGGGAACAATTCGAAGCGACTGGGTCTTCTCTCGCACACAGGGGAAAACGCAGAAGAACGCGGATGGGAGCAGGAAAATATCAAAAGCGAAAACAATCGAACAATCCGCTCCAAGACATACAAAAAGGAGACAGGAGGAACACGCCAATAAGGAGATAAAGTGCAGAAAAAAAAGAAGCAACAACGCTTTCCTTCTCGATACGAAAAAAGTGGGAAGGCGTGAAGCGGTGCCCTGCACAGCAACCTTCCCAACTCAGCAGCGGCAGAAAAGAACCGCTGTGGTGGAGCAGATTCGTCAGAAGCACACCAAGAAAAGCAGCAAAAGTATAAGAATAACGAAGGAGCCGAGAAAAGAAACAGCGGTAAGGGAGCCGAAGTCAATACCGCCGCACCAAAGACGGACGACAGACAGCCAGGGTTGCCGTACCACTGTGACAAGATACAGAAACAGTCGAGAAAAGAGAAGTAGATGAAGACGCTACAGGAATGCACTCCTGAACAAGAAATACCGACCGAGTAAAAAGAGAAATTGTAGGACGTGCCAGGAATGGCCATGCAGGGACGTAGGAACGAATCTGCATCCGGCTAAATCTCTTTCTCTGCTCTGCGCAGATCTTCACAGAAAAGAACACTCCACACAAGAGAAGCAAGTGTAGGGCATTCACGCACACAGCAGTGCCTAGCTCCGTCAATATATTAGTGACGAAAGAAAGTCCGCCGAGGTGGAGGACGCATATGTCCAGCAGAAATGCATTTGTGGGTGTGTCCCGGGGTTGCGGCAAGAAGTAGGTACATCTACAAGCGCAGTAACGACGCAATGGCAGCGCGCGCGGGCGCGATGGGCAGAGAAGGAGAGACCAAAACACATACCGGAAGTAGGAGGACGCAGGTCTGTGGACGCAGCAGCAGGGAATAATGTGCACAAAATTCTTCCACAGACGGGATATCAACACAGGTCAACCAAACGGTCGTGCGGAAACGTGGAAAACGACCCACCCTCGTACAAATACGCATACAGAGAGGACGCAACAGTCGAAGACACTTGCAGGACTGCAAGGGGGAGGACGCTACTCTGCAGAGCAGCGAATTTCCTTTTTCTATCCTCGTCAATGAGTCACACAGAGAGAGGAGGACGTTCCGCCGCTGCTGTGCTGCGGGTGCTCGTCGATCTGCGGTCGGCTGTTGCCTGAACTACTGGTATCCTGGTGTTGCTAGTCTTGATCTGCTGCTCCTGCTCTTGCTGCCGGTGTTGCTCTGCGACAATTTCTGCCGCTGCTTCTGTGCTGCGGCTTTTGCCGCTGTTGTGTGCTCTGCCACTGTTGCTGCGACTGTTCTCTGCTGCTATTGCTGTCGCTTGGTTACTACTGCTGCCGCGTTGCTACTGTCGGTGCCGCTTGTCTACTTTTGCTCTGTTCGTAGTTCTGTTCTGTCGCCACTGGTGTTGCTGTTTGTGCTTCACTGCTGCTGCTGCTGGTTTTTTTCGGCCAAGAATCCCTGCTGCTGTTCGCGTGTCACCGGCTTCTCCTGGCGTCTCTCCCGCTAGTGTCTAATCCCTTTGGTGCTAGTGTCTGCCGCAATCAAATACGGAAGAAAAGATTTTTCAAGTCTCAAAAAGTGTCCGGATAAACGTCAACTCGGAAACTTTGTATACGGGAGGAAAATGTTACGGCAAATGAGTTTAAACACGAGCAGTCGGTGATTTATCATGCCTCCTCTTCGGATATGACGGGCCATTCAGAGAAAATCCGGTTTTGCTTCCGAAGGAAGGAAAAATGACACGAAAAACAACAAGGGTGGAATACGGTGGATGTAAGCGAAAGGAATTTAAGGAAGTGACGAAATCCGCGGAACTACAGGACGGCATACAGTAAGGCTGCGTTTTTTACACGTTGAAGGACGAAAAGAAATTCTCCTCGCCCCGGAGGAGACGCATTGAATATAAGGACGCGACGTACCGAGGCAGCGGTTGCCAAAAATCAGACCCATTCTATTGTGAGTTCATGAACTGGACACGCACAGAGGGGAATCTTCGACCGGGCCCCTAGGATAATAGGAGAAATGCGTGAACTCTTCTAGTCCACAGGTTCAAGAAATGGAGAGCACTGAAACACAACGTAACGAAATTGCCGCGCAAATTAGGAAAATAGGGACCAAATCTGCGGAAGAGGCAGAGAGGCCGGTTATGAGGGTTGAGGAGTACGCAAAACAACAAAGAAGTCCACGGAACTCGCGCTGTACTGGAGACCTGAGGGAAGGAAAAGACACAGCAGTGTGCCAAAGAACGGACATGATAACTGGCAAAGGCGGCACGAAAAACAGAGAGCAGTGCTCAGCTACGGACGAAAATTCAGAGAATCAGTGAGAAGTGGAGGAACAGAAAGTGACGGAAACGGGAAAACCCGATTTCATGCTCGGCGCATGCGGCAAGCGAGTGCCGCCGACACACTGCTGGAGTACCACGATTGATCAACGTGGCAGAGAGGTACGCGCCTGCACGAGAACGCTGTAGAAATATTCGGCTTTTCATCAAAGAAACAGCACGGCAGAAGACAGTCAACACGGAGATACCGGAACATTATTATTGTTGAGCCTATCGTAGTCTCATTTTTGAAAAAGGCAACGAAGGAAGGGGGAAACTTGTTTCGTTGGACGATACGCACGAAAGATACCCTTCGAACTCTCCGTTTTGCACAGGAAAACCACTCCTCTTCAAATCAACTTTCTCTAGCCTTTCCTGGCGCAAATAAAGATTAAAAGGAAAATCTTGATTTGCGTGGGGAACTGCGGAGATGAAGGGCCTCGACCCTCTCTCCTCTGCTCTTTCGTGAGGGGTTTGTTGTTGCTTGTGTTCATGATCGGCTGTTGCTCCGGCTATGCAAATACACAAACACATCGTCAGATACCCACACGTGTAGACGTGTGTATCCAGGTAGATATCTGTTTACAGCACTCAACGTATAGATGCACACGTACGCCTTACCTGCAGTGATCCATACTTAATTTATATTTGTGTAGATACATGTAGATACTTGCACACCTTGTGTCACCACGCACACGTGTCGGTGCATCTGTATGTATCCGCACGCGCACATGTATGACTGCTCACGTATACTTGTGCATATATATGTATATGTACACATATGTGGGTGTTGTCGCAAAAAGTCCCTATGGGGAGGAGCAGGCAAAATAAAAAATGCGCGCCCGCGCGTCCCTCTAAGCAGTAATGTGTTGTTGTTGCCGTATGCCTGCGTTACCATTCAAGGTAACAAAATACTGGTACATGCACGTCTTGTACACACACTCTGCACGTAACGAACAGTGAAAAGAGGCAATGTGTGGCAGTTGACCCGCCCACCCTGCAGTCCTGCGTAGAGGTGTCCAGGTAGTTATGTTTGTACGTATGTATGTGTAACTATATGTCGCCTTAGGATGTTACCGCTGCATATACGGCTTGTGGGAGCGATTGAAGCCAGTAGAACACACGAACACAAATACAGATGTCAGTCTGATCCCTTCGTGAATAACCAGAACGAGGACGCGCTTCACCGCTTCGTCTTCCTTCACGGATGGTACTAAGCTACACGTCTCCTCAGAGAAGCGTGCACACAAAAACTATACACGTGTGTACGTGTGTCTATGGCTGTGTTTGTTCACCCCCACGAGTTGAACCTTGCTCTTCCGGGGTCACACATGCAGAGAATGGACATCACAATTTGAGTATCACAGCGGACAGACTGATCTTGGACGATACTGCACCCCTCGTGTTTCTAAAGCCACACGTGACCTCCAGGGTTTTGCAGCAGCACGTACACACAATTACGGCTACTTTTATGTCCGGTGTGCCCACCGGGAATGCAGAACCCGCCCCGTGGTAGTACTCCGACGCACTAGTTGTACTCTACGAGGACGGCAACGTAGACATAGCGAGAGTGAGTGAGAGTGACATTTTCATGTGTATATATATGTAAGCAAAGAAGACGACGTACATTAACAGAAGATGTGGTCTTCTTACTGTGACACTGTGTGGAGCGTGTGCGTCGGGAACAGCATTGCGTCCTGCGACGTGCATTCAATCTGCACAGGACAGCCTTCCTACACACCGTAACGGATCGGATGCACCGTCTATATCTGCACATCTGTGCGTGTATGCAGATAGACGTACTGTCGCCGAGGCTGTGTAGGACCTTTCGTCTGAAGTGTGAACATCCGCATTATGTCGAGGAAGCTTTCTGAAGGACGAATGGCCGTCACTTTCAGTAGCACCAAATAGTAGACAGACAACAGCCGCTCGTCGGCTTCAACATAAATGCACGTACGTTTCTGCACAGTATAACGTGCAGGCGTTCTTGCCTCACCCTCGTCTCTCTCTATCCACCACATTTTTGAGTTAACAAATTCTCGACCAGTGGTGTCAACCACGTCCATGTTGCTCGTGGGTACACGGAGTAATTCGAGAATGCTTCGAAATGTTCTGCAGTGACATACGAACAATTAAAGAGGTATGGCGATTATAGTGCGTCTTTCTCTTCCTGCGTACCGGTACACAGATACGTGGACCTTACGTAAACTCCCCGTCTACATGTGTCCTGGAAATGCACACGGGTAAAGTGATGCCGCTTCTTCTTTTCTGTCGATAGGTTTTGCATAGCTATTTACGAATACACAGGTAAGTACACGCAGGTAGACATGCTCCCACCTCTTTATCACACTCGTTCTACCTCAGGCCCTCATCTCTGACTCGTGCACCAAGGTAATGTAGAGCTACTTAATGGCAGATTCTCACTTTTACCTGTGAAACTAGCCGTCCTCTTATACCTCTACATAGTGGAAGACTCTCGTGTTCACCTTAATGAAACTAGTAGTACTACCCTACCTGTACCAGAACCACTTCCATACATACGTACCGTAGACTGTATTTCAGTGTCTCATAATTGTACCTGTCGTGCGCAGCCCTTGAATACAGTAGAGACTAATGTGCGCAAATGGGACTACTTTTTTGTTTCTCCCGCATGCATGCGTACGTGCGTTTATGGTCTTCGCGGTCTTCTAAAGACCGTTCGTGCAGATGGCTTGCACCTAACTCAAGCGAATGGATACGACAAAATTGATTAACCAGAAGCCATGGTTGTCTTCGCCTGAATCCGCCTACAATGTCCGCGCACACAGATCTCCACCTCTGTGTGTCGAGCATGATTAAACGCCCACAAACAGCCCTTCAATAAACACAGATGCAGACAAAGAAATGTCTTCCCGCTTGCATGCGCACACTTGAGCCAGCGGGCCTCCATCTATGCACACACAGAGTTGTACATGCACGTGGAAATAAACAAGTGTCTGTGGACACCCACCATGCACTCATACGGTGATAAGGTGCGCGTGTGGCATACACAGGTGTATATATATATGTGTATATATGCATATATACATACACACATACGTATGTGATATATATATATATATATATATATGGAGAGAGAGAGAGGGATGCATATACGTGTGCAGCAAAGAGAGTGAACGCCAGCCGTTATGTGCTGACGCAGCCGAACACGCGGACGGAGAGACATCAACACATGCATATGTACCGGTAATAATGCGAATGAAGGGTCGTGTGGTTGAAGCAGCACAACAACGTCTTCCACGGTTCCTTCTGAGCCGCCAACGCAGCACCATTCAGTACCACGGAGAACGAGTCAAAGCGTTTACACCACACCTGCCCTTTGGTAGGTAAAAAAACCAACAGGGTTGGAAAACGTGACGTCGCGGCGTTGAGGCTGCGGTAAATGTGACTATAGGTATCTTGTACCTCTGCGCGACTACAGCCACAGGGACGATTCCTCTCTATAAGCACATATATACGCATCTATACACGTGCTAGGGTGACGGAGCCTTCCTTCTGTTGCGCACACGTTTCCACGCATGCGTATACAGGTGCAGCTTCAGTGAACAACCGTGTCGAGAAGGGCTACGGAAATGCTCCAAATAGCAGACAGCTCTTACACGCAGTCAGCATCGTTGTGAAAAATCAAGTGTAAGAAACTGTTCCACAAAGAATAATGTTACCCCTGCACCGCTGAACACCTTCCCAGAAGGGCAGGACTCGTTTTTAGTCTTGCGCTAGCTGCATCAGAATTAAGTGTAAAATTATATTGCTCAGACACGACATCTTCGCCACTAAAGAGCAGCAGGCAATTTCGACTCCACTCTACGAATTCGTGCGTAGAGGGCCCGTGTTTACGAGCACATATACGAATAAACTGAAGTATGGGACATAATTCCGTCTCTTTATTGTTTTCGTCCTCCAACCTCTTTCCTCGCCTACAACAGGCAGAGGCACACGATGTCTCCAGCTGCAGATTTGGTTTTTCGTCAATCAAAATCGCTCACACCAAATTTCTTCTCGGGGTATCACCAGCAACATTCCACAAAAGCCTAAAAAAGGGTAGAGATGATCAGTCAAGAAAAAAAAACTGGTCTGCTGTGTGTTGTTACAGTTCCGTGTAATTCTTCGTAGCAGTAGTGCTACTGTTGTGCTAGTTGCTGTCAACGAAGCAAATGCACAGAAACTGTGTAAGAGAAGATAGTCACAGCAGGCGTAGGCAAAACGATAACAGAAGTAGAACGGCTTCTACACGTGGAAACCTCAAACCGTTGCTATTTCCATCTTCTGATGCTTTTGCCATGCAACGCAAGTATACGTGCCATTGCCAAGCATCGTACGTCTTCATTTTCCACGTGCTGCCGAAAGCACAAGCGCAACCAACGTATATACACAGGTGTAGGTAGGTACACACTCGTGCACACGAACAGACATGCTTGAAAACGATCGCATTCACACGTCTTGGCGCAAGTGAGCGGGTGTCTAGTTTGTCAGTTCCGCTCTGCTTCGTATTACAACGTGCTGTGGTTGTTGTGGAGAGAGAGTAATCCGTATGCACTCAAGTAGTACGGTGCTTATGCGGCTCGTTCAGAAATTTTTTCCTGTCTATCGCCGAGCAGGAAGTCAACTACTTTTCCCCTGCGAGTGGCGACGTGCCTGGAAGAAAAAAAATCCAATTACTGCTGTGTGGTGGTTCCGAAAAAGTTTTCTTGTGTGTGTTCCGCCACACGACGTTCTTCTGTCCTTCGCCTGTCTGGAGTAACTGCACATTCTCCCCGTCAAGAGGTAATTCGCTCTTGTGCGGTAAGACGTTTTGGCATTCGTCTTCTGAAGCGGCGCCCACACCAAGTCGCGGCCCCAACGGTGGTGCGCTGCAAAGTTGGGCATTTCTGCCACCAAAGAAACGAACACTGTGCGTGCGTGACATGGCGAAGCCCACTTTTCTCTGCTTCGGCTCAGTTCAGCAGATTCCGACTACTCTGGCGGAGGGTCGTGCGACGGACTGTCTGCAAACAAGTGAGACAGAGACTTTTCGTCTGGATCGTTCGCCGAAGACGTTCTTTCCTGCTTTTCGAGTGTGTTCACCAACAGCAGCTAAGTACCTTCTCCCACAAATCCTTTGCCCTCGCTAGTGAGTGCCGGACGATTGTGTCTCTACGAAAAGATGTGCCGCGTAGCAATTCCACCTCATCGGCTCCTTGAATAACGATGGTAGGGACGCGTCTCGGTGTGCTGCCACCTTCGGAAGGAAGGGTAATTTTCCTTTCCTCTGCTTCTTCGATAGCGTCGAGCGGCGAGAGACCGTGGTAGCCCCATTCAGAGAAGTACTGGTGCTGCGGAGTCGCGGCAACCGCTGCATTTGCTGCTCTAGAATCTGCGTAGTATCGGGTGCACAAGTCTTTCTCTGCTGCCGCTTCTGCTTCTTCCGCTGCTGTCTGCATTTGTTGCCGAGGAGCGGCGGCTTCTTCGCATGGTGGCTCCACAAGCAGCACCATCGACGGCAGCACAGTGGACAGCAAACTCTTCCCTTGACAAGCTAAAGCGGAGGCGAGAGAGGATAAAGAAGACGCACCAACCACAGAAGAAGAGAAAGAAAATGCTGGAGTCGACGAAGAAGAAGAAACGTTAGATGCAGATGCCTCTGACGACCGAGGAGAGGAGCGTGTCAACGCGACTACGGACGCTGCTGCTTCGCCGCTGTTGAACAACATGCATGAAGAAGAGGACGCAGAACGTGAGGACAGGTAAGATTTGACGGAGGACGCACTTTCAGAATCTCTGCGAGTGAATTCTCTTGGGGTGGTTACGCCCGCCCTTGAACCGGAGGGCAAGCGTGAAGAAGCAGCACTAGAAACGGCAGTGAGAGGACAGTTCTCCATCTCCGCTTTGCGAAGCTTCAGCAGATCTAGTTTCATGGAGGACAGCAAATACTTTGAAGTCAAAACATTTTCGGTCGTCTTCTCACGTCCTCCTGCACTCGTTTTTCTCTGCTGCTCTTGCTGCTGCAGTTGCAGCGCTTCCCGCGTCAGCGTGCGAGGGAGGCCGGCCTGCAATCAAATTAACGAACGAACGGCAAACAGAGGTCGTCAGAGGAAAAGAATAATTCCGTTCGTGCATCTGGCAGTGACTGAGACCCGCGACGTGACTCTGTTGCAATACCGCACTTCGACAACACCGAAGAAAACACCGCAGGGAAAAACAAGTACGGAAGTTAAACAAGTAAAAAAAATTCAAAGGCTGCCCGAGTGTTTCAGCAAAAAGCAGGGAAACTGACAATGTGTCAGCGTGTGTGATGTTTCATCAGAATATGCGACTGGAGGAACGTGCTCCGTGCTTCTAATGAGAACCTCCGTATGATACCTTTCGGTCATAAGAGAGAAGAAACCACCAGGACCGAAGACGTACGCACCACGGAGTCGGCAGGGTAAGCCAGAGATAAAACGAGAAAGAAATACTACTAATATTACTTCTGAGGAACCCAGAAAAGGAACACTGATTACTGCAAAAGAAGAGCAGCAGAACAGCCGCAAACGAGCCAACAATACCTACGGGCTGCGAAGTAAAACGGGGAAAGAAAGAGAGAAAGAAGATGAAGGCGCGTACACCTCTGTGCCTGGCAAGGTTGGCCAGGTTCCAGAGCTACACCAGAGGCCGAAACGTTTCTTTTGAATTGACTTCTCGCAGGGGAAGTGATCCGCCAGAAAGTCAAAGAAGAACTGTACACGACAGACAGAAAAACTAAGACTTTCGTTTCCATTCCGGAGCAAAGAACACGTGGCAGAGAAAAAAGAAGAGGTGACGCACCTGCTGTCCTGGTCGCACTTGTCCACCGTCACTTAGATGGAACAGGCAACAAAAGAAGACAGCATTGAACGAGAAGAAGGAAGAGAACAACTCGTTTTTCTCTGCACAGGTACGCTGCAGCTGGGCGACAGAGAAGGGCAGGAAACACTGCCGAATTCTGTGGAGACGTTACGGGTGTGACAACGCTACGAGAAAAAACAACCGAGCTACAGGCGAATCTAGCTCCACAGCAGAGTGTGGCTGTTCTGCGCCAGAAGCCTTAAAGATGCAATCCGGGAAAAAGAAGGCAACGGCGAAGGAAGAATTATATACGCTCCGACAGTGTCAGACAACGTGGCCGATGCTGCTGCCGCTTTTTCTCTCTCGCCGACTGTGAGGTGCTGCAGCAACCTTTCGCGAATCAATCCGGCTGCCGCAGAGAGCACGGCCACGCTCCTCTTCGTACACGCGTCTTGCCCAAGTTTTCGGCACGTTCACCCACACACCCATGCTGCTGCTGCATTCCCGTCCGGGGTTGCTGGGTGCGGGAAGATGCGACACATTTTCTTCTTCTCTCCCTTTTTTTCCTTCTTCTGCTCTGACAGAGCCTACACAGTCGAAAGTAGGAGCAACTTGTTCCCCCTTCTAGTTCGTCTTCTGCACGGCAACCAGCCGTCCTCGTAGCGGCTCTCTTTTCCCTTACTGCTCTTGCTCCGTCTTCTTGATCTGCTTCTGCGTTTACTTGTTGTTCCCCGATTCTTCTTCATTTGTCTATCCTGGGTTCTGTTACTCTTCTCCTACGTCCTTCCTCGTGTATCCTGCCCTACCACTCTTCTTCTTCTTCTTCTTTGATAGTCGCCGCTGAGGTGAATACAACTATCTCTCCTCCCCTCCCAGCGCCTGCTCACTCGTTGACAGACATAAAATTTCTTCGATTTTCCGGCACTCCTCTCGAACTGTCTCTGACATTAGATGCGACTCCCTTAGCTAAGATTAATGTGTTCTGATTACTTTTTTTCGGTTCTGATTATCGACGTCCTATTTCTCTACCACGCAGATCTTTGATAATTGTTTTGGGAGATGATACTTCTAAACAACAGCTTCTTGCACAGTTCATTTGCGAAGAACTTGCCTGTGCTTTCTGCATGCCCTCACAAGCTGAGTGCAGCTCGCCTGGCATCGAGACGCAGCGCGGCACTGGCCGGTAACCCCGGCTGTCCTGGCGCCGGTGCTGCTCCTGCTGCTCCTTCTGCGGCACACACAGAGACGTGCCTTGTTCTCTCGATCCTCTGCGACATTGAAAAAGTCCCTCTCCGTTCTTCTCTTTCCTCGAGTCCACGAGAGCATTTCCCCCCTCCGGCTCCTCCGCTGCCGTGGCGACTCCTCTTCCTGTTGCTGCTGCTGTTGCACCGCGTCCCGTCGTTTCCCCTGCTGTCGCTCCAGCTCCTCCTCCTCTTCTCCCTGCTGTTGCTGCCGCGTACGCAGGCACGAAGTCAAGTTGAGCCGTAAGGCTCGTGTCGTCACCGCCGCAGCTCATGCGACTGCTGATTCTGCTGCTGTCTGGTGTCAGTTGTCGTGCGCTGCCTAGGACAAAGATGTTACCCTCTCGCCCTCCGCTGCTGCAGCTGCCGTTGCTGTACGCAGGGCTGACGCAGCCCGTGTAGCCGCAGTTAGGACTGCTGCACACGTTACCGCTGCTGTTCCCGGTGCTGGCGTTCAGGTTGCTGCGGCATCCGTAGCCACTACTGCGGCTGCTCCTCTCCTTGGGGCTGCCGCATTGGCTGCTGCAGCTGGTGCGAGGGCAGTTGCTCCTGTAGGCGTCGCTGCTGCTGTCACCCACGTCTTTCTTGCTCGGCGGGCTGGTCGAACTCTCCACACTGCGGCAAGCAGCATCGGCCGCACCGGCAGTGATCAAACGGAGGTTTAACAGGCCGCCTTGGCCGCTTGTCTCGCTTGTAGTGCATCCCGCTCTTTGCGCATCCGGAGGTCCACCCGCAGATTCATCTGGAAGTTCCGGCTGCAAGTCTGCCTCTCCTGTCGTCGATCCTGCGGAAGAGTATCCACCGAGTGGAGCGGCGTTACCCTGTTCTGTCTCGCACATCTTCGCCTGCTGACGCTTCTCGCTACAGATTGCAGCTGGTGCTGCTGCCGGCAGAGCACGACCTGCACACAGGCTGGCGCTGTTGCCGCCGCTCGGGCCGGCACAGCTACCGGCTTCACTGCTGCCCAGGCTGCTGTTGATGCTGCCTTTCTTCAACGAATCGTCGGCTGCATTGGGGGCAGGCAGACACGAGCCCCCAATGGCAGGAACCTGCTTTTCTCTGGGTTTGAAAGAGAAGGAAGAGAAACAGGAGAGTGTCCGAGGAAGGGGAGCCGACTTCCCCCCGTTCGGCTGGAAGTTGGCAGCGATTGAAACACGATGGGCTTTATCAGAAACATCCATCTTCTCGGCTGACTCATTATCCTCCTCTTCTTCTGGTCCGGCTTTCTCTCTCACTAGTGAGGTCGTACTGCTTCGCTCGAGGGCTGTCGATCCCGCAGAACGCTGCTGGACCGAGCGGCAAGCTAGAGACCGGTCCGCCTTACTGCTGCTGGTGTTGCCTGCAGCAAGAGTAGCTGTTTTGTCTTCTCCACAAGAAGCGTCCCCTGTATCTGCTACTGCGGCTGCTGCAGGGAATGTTCCTGCTGCAGCGCCACCCGTTTGTTTTGCCGCTGCAGGAGCTGCCGCTGGTGCTTCTTTCGGAATATTCAAGAGACCTGCGGTCTTGCTGATCACTACTGTAGCACTTGTCGCATCTTTGTAGTTGAAGAACGCAGGACTATACCCAACTGCAAGTCTTGCAAGTTTTTCTGTGCGGCAGGCGTCCGACTGCCCGTGTCCTCTGCCCTCGGCGCCACTTCTCTCCGAAGCAGTGACCGCGCCGGCAGCGGCCGCTGCGCCCGCAGCAGCACGTGCAGCAGCCGCAGCAGCGCGCGCAGCAGCCGCAGCGGCGCTGGCTGCATCAGCAGCAGCAGTTGCAACAAGTGCAGCACTACAGCGGCGCGGCGTCTGCAGCATAGAGTTTAACGAAAACAGCCGCGTGTGTTGGGCTCGCACAGGCACAAGAGATACCGCTGGAACAGCCAGTAGTAGCACTAGCAAGCCCTCTGCCTCAACTGCTGCTCCTAGTCGCCGAGGGAGCCGGAGTACGCTGCTTGAGAAGAAGGTGCGCAGCTCACTCTAGCAGTTGAAGCGGCGGCAGGAGCAGCCGCACGCTCTCGAGTAGCAGCAGGAGGAGCTGCAGCAGCAGAGGAAAGAGCAACGACAACACGTAGAGGAACGACCGCAGCACCACGCGCGTGGACTCTGCTAGCAGCAGCACATGAGAAACCTACAGCAGCAGCTTCGAACGGCAACACCAGCGTTGAGCAGCCGCAGCAGCAGCAGCCGGCCGTGCGGGACAGCAGCACTGTATCGGGTTCGAGGCACCACAGGCCACGCATACTTAAAGTAGCAAGAGCAGCAGCAGCGCCCGTACGGCTCGCACAGAAGCAACACCAGCAGTAGCATATGGAAGAGGAGGAAGAAGAGGAATAGCAGCAGAAGCAGCAGCAACATCACCGCATTCGCCGAAGCAGCCGCAGCCGCAGCAGCAGCGGAATAGCAGAAACACTTGCAGGTCCAGCAACAGCACCTGCGTCAATCTTACGAGGCAGCGGCCTCCGTGTGGGTAGTGAGTGACAGACAGTTGGGGGCGCTGCGCTGTATGACATCGCTGCAGCTGTTAGAGTGCTGACGAAAATGCGTCGAGCATAGCAGCAGCAGCAGCATACACGCGGCAACAGATCAACAGCAGACACAGAGAAGTGCAGACACGGAACAGCAGCAGCAGAAAGTGCTCTATCGTACACATCGATAGAGCAGGCGCCGCAGAACAGCGCCGCAGACTGGAAGAGCAGCAAGGGACAGGTAATGAAGAGAGTGCGAGTGAGGACGGCAGCGACGGCGGGAAGCACCGCCGCGAAGCTGGAGGAGAAGACGCTGCAGCGGCAGAGAACGCCGCGCAGCAGTGTCTTAAACGCATACGCACAAAAAAACTTTTGCGAGCACGTACGACTTTTGTGGAGGCAGTCTGTAAAACTCTTTGCCGCACAGAAGCGTCTGCTGGGACGCACGGCTCTCTGCAGAGGACGCGCGTGCACGTCTTTTTCGCTGCTTCGGGGGAACCGTACTACCCAAGTGAGACGCTACGTAGTGACAAACATTATGACTCTACACACAGACAACTCACCATATCTTCAACGGGGTGACGCCTTGCTTCACAGTGCACTGCTTGTGGGGCTTTATATGGTGCGTATAAGATACATACAACGAAGACAGACCCACTTCTAGGGGGACGGTTTCCTAAAAATGTATATGCACGCGTGCGACCGTATATCCTTGTGTATGTGTGTGGGTGTGTGTGCGGCAGGGTACACATATTTTTGTTTGCTCATCCCTCCGTATTTGCACACATCACAAGAAATTCTGCGTGCAGAAATACTGCCGCAGCAGCCATCCTACGGACACACTTACAGAGGGTCCACACCCATCAGACGTGCTTGTCGCCGACGGCGTTTTTTTCTCCGAACTTGCAAGAAGCAATCGCTCCACAGGTGTCTACGAGTATGCCTCTCGATATCTGTAGATAGATGTATTCAGCCAACTGCAGAGTTGATCAGCCGCTATACAGGCTCTTCGCGCAACTAGCATATATATGCATATATATATATATATATAGGATATCGCCTTGTCCGTACGGACCGTGCGTACACGAATGCACACGTTGTATGTGCGTCTAAATGAAGTGTGTCATATATGTATATGCCTGCCTGTCTCTGTGTGTGTGTGTCTCTCTCTCTCTCTATATATATACATATATATATACATATATATATACATATATGGCGTGTGTACATCTGTGATACGAGCGACGTCTACATGCAGATATCCCAGCTCCTGACAAACCTCACCGTCCAAAATCGGTAGGACGTCCCTGGCGGAACGCACCTAATCGTGTCTGTACATCTTCAAGTGACCCTGTGGAACCATCTCTCTTTTTCTCTCCCCCGATATGGATAACCACCTCCCTCTGCCTCTCCTCGTTTCGCTCGACATCTATACATTCATAGGTATAAACATACACATAATATTAGCTGCCATCTTTTTCTCTCGTTCGACATACGTACAAACACATAATATGGGTTACCGCTCTCTCTCATTACTGGCTACTGGGACCCGTCAGTGACAGCGTGCAGCAGTGCATATACTCGAACTCACCTATGTGCCTCCTGCTACGTGCGTGAGTGGCTCCGTGGACTCCGTAGGCACGCGTACGTAACTCCAAGTCTACACAAATACGTGTAGATAGATGCACAGCTTCGGCTACACACGTAGATACCTCACCTGTACGCGTACCCGGGAGCGACAGAGGAAATGTATGAAACGGCATGCACGCGCTAGCAACACTTTCGGCCAGACTTTATAGAAAGCCGTTTTCTCTCTGGCTGTTCTCACATACATCCACAGATACGCAGTCATACGTACGCGGAATGGAGGAGGAAGTCAAGACTCTGCAGACAAGTCCAAGCAGCAACGCCAGCCCAGCTCCTTTCAGGCACAGCACTGACAGTGTGTCTGTCAATCTGTCCACACATGTGCAGAGACACTTATACGTGTGCGTACGTATGAACGCGTGCTTGTTCGTGGACCAGTTGTTGAATCAGTCCAAGCTCCTGCAGCCCTGCCCTAAAACTGACGGGTGCCTTTCCTTCCGGCGACTTTGGTGGCTGGGGAATTAAAGTAAAAGACACAGGCGTCGGCTGTGTGCGTGGAGGTCGGTCTTGTCCTGCGGACCGGAAGATTTCCTCCCCGTATCGACACGTGTTTCCGCGCACATATATATATATATATACATATGTCTTTGGTGTACGAAGAGAAATGTCTGCGTATACGGACAAATAGACAGATACACGGTTAAATACGCATCTACGAGCGTAACGGTGCTCTACGTGCAACACACATATGTCGAGCGTAGAGACGAGATGTATACATGAGTATACGCGTGCAGCCGCGTGCTCCTTTAACCTTGCGATATTACCACGCATAGGATACGCACACATCTGCAAATATCTATATATATACTTTTTTTCCTCGGTGGCTCGTGAGCGTCACATGCATTTACTGCGGACGCATTTTAGTCACACCTTCGCTGCAAAAGGTGTTCATGTGATACGAACTTCCCTCAAGACGCCGAAGACTCCTTTTTATACGTAGAAGATATCTTCAGTGTCCACACGCATATATTCTTCTGCGGACATCTGTTTGTTACCGTCCAGCATGTAGATAAGCACCTACACGTGGCTATACACATATCCATCTGGAAGTATTTGTACTTCTATACACACGTACAGATTTAAGTGGTTCCTGAGGGCGCCTATGGGCTTTTCCACAAAAATACAGACTTAAAGGTTAGTGCCAGGTGCGCGAAATTACACGGATATGTATATGTACTCGGACGTATTATATATGTGTACACACATACATACAACACCCTACTGAGTATGTAGAAGTACTCTCTTATACTTTTACCGCCACACATGCACCACATGAGAGGCTCCAAGCATGCCTTGCTTCCGTTTGTGTCAGCAGCACACTCGCACTCTGAACACATCAACATGTATGCGCAGCCCGTATTCCTGACCTTTCATATACACCGCGGATATCTGCATGTGCGCGTGCCGTAGAACTCTGCATGTATGTATTCTGCCCTTCTCTCTCGCACTGTATACACACACATATATATGAGTGGGGGCATGCAGCAGTGAGCTGTTTTGGTGTGTTGGGTGTACAAGTCTGCCTGCTCGCATTGACTCTCTCCACCGGCGCACGCGTTCACTGCGGCTTGTGCTGGCGGCCTGCATGTCCCGTGTGCATCTGCGCGTAAGTGTCTAGCCTCCCCATTAATCCACTTCCACACGCCCGGGCGATGCAGGGGCTATTTCGCCGCCTTGTTCATAGGCATGACCGCCGTGCCCACTCGCGTGCGTTTGTCTTGTTTGTCATAGAGCAGCCACACAGCTTCTTTTCGTCCAGTCACGCCTCCTGCTGCGACACTCCCTCTCTCCTTCCATCTACGTACAAACGTAGAGAGTTCATCTCTACGTATTCGTAAACGTGCGTCGACTACAGACTGGCACGTCTGCGTAAATGACTGCAGCGGCGTGCGCGTTGCGCACTTCTGCAAGCAGACCTCCCTCTACACGCAAGCGCAGGCACCTCAACCAGCTTGGTGTGGCTGCATGCTCCACAGGACCTAGCGACGTGCGGCAGTGCACCAGGTATAGGAGTTGACCGCAGGCACACCGCAGCGCGTGTCTATTAGGAAAAGTTGTGTGTGACAGCTAGCTGCCTGAGTCCACGCGCACGCTTCTCCGGAGATGCAGGCCTCGTCCTCTTCTGCCTGTGTCCACGTATTAAAGTATCTATGTGAGTAAGCTTCACAAACAGACACACGTGTATGAGACACGTAAGCGTGTGCAGTACACAAGAATAACGGCTTGTACCGAGTGCCGCCTGCAGCACCCGCACGCGCCGCTTCGCCGCAAATGTAGAACTCCCTTGCGTTTTCCGTCCTAAAAACGCGCACGCCTTTCCCTGTGGCACTCAACCACGCGTACGGCTAGCAAGTACGGTAGCAGACCCAAGTAGATCTACGGTACGCAGCATCTTATTCTCTATTCTTTCCTTATAAGGAAGCGTCGTGCGAAGAAGAGATGGAATAGGCCAGCACGTCGAGTTCTTCATAAAACCTGCCTCTACGGAAGAAGAGTCCTCGGCAGCTCCTACTTGTGGACTGCAGTGCTTGCACGGATGCAGTGTGGCTCTTGTCGTGGCAGTACTACGCGCACTTTCCTTGAAGACATATTCTTCTCCCCGTCGCGCACCCTGCAGTTTACATTCCACCGAGGTGTGCGCGTGCGTCCACAGCTGTACAACAGATACATATATAGAATACATACATAGAGAGATAGAGAGGGATATACACAGAGAGAGAGAAAAAGAAAGAGACAGATACGTTTATGTGTGTACACACGTATTTACATAGAGAAAGGCAGATCGAGAATTACGTGTGTATTTATATATACGTGTATTTATGAAGAGCTATATGTATATATGTGAAGATAGAGATAAATCTGTACGCGGGTGCTGCATATGTGTGCAGACTGGTGTGTGTATGTGTGTAGGTGGGTGTACGTACGTGTGTGTGCGTGTCCGAGGTGGCGTGTGTATCCCCTCGTGTGCCTCCATGTGAGGCATGCAGACGTTTCTCAAGCCGCCTCCTGTTGCTGACTTTGCTGCAAAAACAACGATCCATCGGCTAGCAGCTTGTCGCGCCGAGTTCGCCGGAGAAATGTCGAGAAGTGACTGAATTTGAGTCGACAGCTGTCGCTCTGCGGCTCTCTACAGATGCGTGTCACCACTTGTGTGCGTGTGTACGTGTGAAGAGACTCATGGCCGCAGGCCCTCGAGTGGCCCGCGGCGTATCCAGCGGCCAACGTAGCGGTCTGCTTTTTATTTCTCCTCCTCTTCCGCCTTCTTCGTACGTGTACTTCACAGCGTCGTATCCAGACTCTCTCTCTTCTATGTGGATACACACACGCTGTAAATACATACACAGACATGTGGACATCGACATATATATATACACATATACATATATATATATAGATATACATATGTCTGCATATATGTACGCGTGTGTCACTTCCCAGGGCTTGACAAACGGGCAGTGTTTTTCTGTTTTTTGCTTCTGCTTTGTGTACTTTCTCTTTCTTTCTTTATACACACGTACAGATACGGATATAGATGGCCACGCAGACCTGCTAATATCTGTGCAGGTGAAGCCAGCGCTACTACAAAAGCAGATGCTCGACGACACTCTCAGGTATCTGCTTTTTCTGCGTCGTACCTTCAGAAATCGCTGTCGTCCACACGACGCACATTTTTCGCACGCCGGCATATGTCGCCTTTTCTTCTATATGCATATGAAGTGACGCTTTACTATACACAGAGGGAGAGACGTATGTGTGCAGTATGTGTACGTATATATATATATGTATTTACACGTCGATGTATACGTTTAGATATATATAGTAGAATATCGACTTTTCTTCTACACGCATCTGGAATGACAGTTCACAAATACTTACACACATCGAGAGAGATAGACGCGTGTGTGTAGTACGTGTATATGTGTACATATATCTACACACCGATGTATATACTTGTAGAGAGGGAGACAGAGGGAGGGAAAGCCAGAAAGACTTCGATTTTGGACGTGAGATCGACGCGCATGCAGATCGACTTGAATACGTAGAACTCCATTCTCCACAGATACTTATATATGCACAGGTGTGCCTGTGTGTGTGTATATATATGTGTCTCTATAAATATAGATGTGCGTGTTCGCGGGGACATGTGTACCTACATGTATGTCTATACATACATCTCTATACTTACACGTAAGTCCGCGTGTACGTGGACTTGCAGTCTATCCAGACACTACTCATACACCTGCATATACATATATACATGCATACAAGTGTGTCGGTTTGTGGGCATATACGCACCTATATATACGTCTCTATGTACATTTGTACACTTGTTCTATGTATAACCCTTCCAGGTGTGAGATTTCATTCTACCCAGACATTCCTTATACACCTATATATATACATAGATGTAGACGCGCCGGTTTGTGGGCATATATTTACCGATATATATACGTCTGTAAATACATCTACATACTTATACATAGAGCCTCCTGCACGTTAAATAGACAGGAGAACTCTGGTTCTTGATCACTTTCAGCTGCTTCTTGCTGCTGTTGCAACTCGACAAACATACAAGTCCAGGTCAGGCGTGGCAGAGAAAAAGATTGACATTTGCTTTCTGCAGACCGAGAGAAACGCAGACCATGCCAACAATGCAGCAGCAGTGCTTTCCCCGCCCTTTCACTCTCCTGTCCCCCTCCTCCGCCCGTGTGTGCGTTTGTTGCATCCCCCCCCACACGTGCGCGAGACACCTCTCCAGTTGCGGTCGTCTGCCCCTGTCTCCGTCTCTCCACACACGCGTCGGCTACGGCCGCCGCCACATCAGACGCGTTCTGTCTCCGCTTTCTGCTCTCTGCTGCGGTTTCTCTTCCTGCACCACGTCCGGTGGCTCTCGTAGGACGCTGTCTGCATGCGGTTTCCCCCGACGGTATCGCGTTTTTTCTCTTCGCTGAATGCTGCGCGACCGTCACGTTTCTCCGGCAGCTGCATGTGGACTTCTCCTTCTGGCGCCTCGACCTCCCGAGACACCGGAGAGAGACGCGCCGCGTCGTCGCCTGCTGCCTCGCCTGGTACGCCGCCTGCTGCCTTGCCTGCGGCGTTGCCTGGTGCGTCACACGCTGTCTCGCCTACTGTCTCGCCTGATGCGTCGCCTACTGCCTCGCCTGGTGCGTCGACCGCAGGCTCTAGGCGTGGGGGAGGCGGCTATTCCTCTGTTCGCTTCCGTTTTCTTTGTTCCTTTACCACCGCCGCGACGCGGGGCAGGCGGTTCTTTGGCTTCTACGCGTCTGAAAGTGCGACATCTGAGGAGGAGGGATAGAATCTGCGTCGCAAGGCTCTGGCAGCGTACAGGAGAGCGGCAAGGAAGAATCCTAGAATAACACCTTCAACAAAGGCAACCTGCATGCATGCGGCTGTCAGCCACACGGCGATGTAGTCGGGCAAGGGCAACAGCGAGTAGCTGGCCATCAAACCGTCGTTGACGAGCACTACGCCCACATGCAGCATGAGGAGCGCTCCGGCGGGGCGAGGAAAAAAGAGCAGCAGCGTCGCGGGCGGGAGCACCACTAGCAGCAACGCCAAGCCAAGAGCAATGGCTGCACAGGGGCCATGCGAGCTGGTGCACATACCGCACCGCCACAGCAGCGTCGACGTCGAGTACGCCATGTAGCACTGCAGTCCGCCGGTCAGGGCCGTCGCTGCGTTTGCAAGGCCGTGGACTTTCAGCTCGTAGTCCAGACTTGCTGCAGTATCTGTCGTGAGGGAGAGGGATGGCACGTTGATGGGCGCATGCAGGACGGAGAAAAAGACGATCGCCGCCAGGGAGAGCCACTGCGACCCGACGCATCGCCAGGACACCGCAGAGAACGAAAAGGAAGAAAGCGCCGGAAAGAACACCGCCACCGCTTCGTGTATCCACGTCTGCAGCCTCCTGCCGACGCAGTCGACCATTGCTCGGACTCCTGCTGCTGTCGCTGCTACGCTGGGAATGCCGGAGACGCCGCCGTCCCGCGTCGCGTCTACAGCCACGTGCTGCTGCTGCTCCTCCTCCTCCTTCTCCGCGGCGTGGTTGTGCTGCCTTCGCTTCGAGAAACCCGCGGCCTCCGCTGCGGCAACGCCAGCCGCAGCGGAGGACGGCTGTGCGCGCAGCAGCATGGCAGATGCTGCCGGAGAAGAAGAGGACGAGGAAACAGCAGCACCAGGCGCAAAGACGGACGGGTCGTAGGAGGCTGCTGCTGCAGCACGAAGGCGAGGGGAAGAAAGAGCTCGTGCAGCAGGAGCCGCAGCAGCAGCAGCAAGTCGTGGATGTGTATAGGGGAGAGACCTGGTGGGCAAAAAGCCGGAAGAAGACTCAGCAGCTGCATCAGCAGAAGCAGCAGGAATAGGCTGAGAAGGAGCAGTGTCACCAGCAGCAGAGATAAGAGACGCATCAGAAGAAGGAAAGGAACCGACAGGAACAGGAGGAGAAGGAGGATGAGAGTTATAAAAAGACGAGGAAGAAGCAGCAGCCAAGGGAGTATCCCGTTGTTCTTTTGGTCTCGCAAGACGACGTGTTTTTCGCGATTTCGTTGAAGAGGAAGAAGAAGCTGCAGCAGCAGCAATGAGAGCAGCACCCGCAGCAGCAGCTGACGGAGCAGAGAACGCGTGAGCGGCGGAGAACTGCTGCAGAAGACTGGGAGATTGAAACGCGGCAGCAGTCGCAGCTGCGTCTTGTGCTGCAGCAGCAGGAAGACGGGTGTCTAGAGAGAGCTGCTTGACTTGATATGGGTGAGGCTGCTGCTGCTGCGGCTCCGCAGGAGCGAAGAGCCACTTTTTCTCTCGAGCTTCTGCTATGGACATGCCAGTAAGGAAGAAAAAAAGGTAGAACGCTGCCGGGAAGAGCAACAGCAGCGCGGGCGTAAAACTTGCTGACGACGCGCGCAGCTCTCCCACGATGAGGACGGCTTCTGCTACAAGTGTGACAGCAATGCGGGGAAGTGCAGCAGGAGAAAAAATTTGCTGTAGCGCCGCCAACGTCCATCCCCATTCGTAGTCGGCTGCGACGCCAACTGCTGCTGTAACGATATACAGGCCCATGCCACCGATACAGCCCAGCAGCAGCGTCGGCGGCAGGTACTTGGCCAACGCGTTGCCACACTTGAACGCGCCAGCAAGGTAGAAAGCAACAGCAGTCAGCAGCGAGGAAAGTCCCCAGCAGGCGAGTGTCGTGCTAAGAACTTCGTCCCCCTCGACTCCCGGCAGAGAAGAGGCAAAAGACGAAGCAGACGTCGCAGCTATTGCAGCGGTCCCTGCGCTTGCAGCACCGCCGGAACTGCCGCTCCTCTCCGAGGTGTCGCCCGGCGCAGTCGGCAGCGAGGCGAAGAAGGAAGAGGAAGCGGACGGCGACAACACGCCACTGCTGCTGCTCCTATGGTGGGCGAAATACTGGGCAACGTCGTCGCTGATGCGCCGGAGGAACGGCACATTCTCTACCGTGAACGCGCCTACCGCTGAGGGGAAGGTAGAGAACAGCGCGAAGACAAGCTGACTGCTGCAGACCGTCATCGTAACTGCCGCAGACGCAAGAGGCAGCAGCTGCGCGTGCGCAGCAGCTGGGAACAGCAGCACTGCATACGGCACGTTGTCGAGGACCCCCACGAGAATTCCCAGGATCACCAGATGCAGCTGCTGTAGCACCGGCCACCAGCAGCTCGCTTGCCACCGCAGCAATCGCAGGAAGGAGCTTTTCTTCCAGCTCCGTCTGCTGCCGTTTTCGTTCTCTTCCATCACCCCCGCGCCTTTGACGATGAAGAAGCTCCGAACGCTGCCCCGCCCGCCGCAGCACTCTTCTGCTGCCACTGCTCCTGCCGCTTCTTCTTCTTCTTGTTGCTCTCCTTCTTGCTCTCCCTGCGGCGCGGCAGACGCTGGAGAGAGCGACGGGGACCCAGACGACGGTAAGGCGGGAGGCAGCAGCAGCCGCAGCCGAGTCGAAAGCGTTTCCCACAAAGATGTCGGCGGACACGGCGACGAAGAATGAGAAGGGGAACAGCAATCACCACCGTCCTCCCCGTCGTCTTGCCCTGCTGCTCGATAGCTTCCAGCAGCCTCTTCCTCCCGCTCTCTTTGCCAGTCTCCTGACTCCTCTCTACCCAGCAAGCCGCCGTCTCGTGCCCACTCCCCCTCACTGGCTGCTGCTGCTGCTGCCGTGGCTGCCGCTGCTGCGTGGGCTGCTCCTGCTGCTCTATTGGCTGCTGCTGGTGCTGCGAAAGGTGTTTCTTCTCCTTGGGGCTCGCTATCGTCGAATGCGTAGTAGTCATCATAGGACACCGCGTCGTGTCTCCGCCGTCCCCTCGTCTCCCGTCCTGCCGCAGCCACCGGTCGCGCCCGTGTTGCTGCTGCTGCCGGTGTGAGGGGACGTGCGGCTTCTTCGCCGCCGAAGCGCGGGGGGTAGCAAACTTCAAAAGAGCACGTTTTCGACTCTGCTGCTGTCCCATCTACCCCCGCTGCAGCGGCCACGGCTCCTTTCCCGGCTGCTGCTGCTCCTGCTCCTGCTACTTCTTTACTGCACGGTGGGGCGGGCGGGTACTGAGACGTGCTCGCGACGGTGCTGTCTCTGGAGCACGGCAGGGCCGCGTTGCCCCCAGCAGTTGTCATACCGCCCACAGTAGCAGCAGCGGCGCGAGGAACAGCAGCAGCAGTGGCAGCAAGGACGCCGGGATTTCGCAGCAGAGACATACCAGCAGTTTCAGCGCAGCCTGCTGCCGCACGCGTGCCGTTTCTGTTCGCCATGCCGTAGCTGCTGCTGCAGCAGCTCTCTTCGTGACCTCCGTGTATAGAAATCTGCGTCCTTTCTGCAGCAGTTCTCCACGGCGGCTGGCGCAGCCGTTGCGTAAACCGCTGCAGTGCAGCAAGGTGCTCCGGCGTCAAAAGGCGAGATAAAGGCAGCGACCATCTTCTGCTGCTGTCGGCGACGAATGCTGGCTCCGACTGCAGCGGCTCGTGCGCAGAAGCCGGCCCATATTCGCTGCTCCATCGCCGCGGGGTCCACCACGGCGGACAGAGAGAAGATCCAGCAGCAGTAGCAGTCGCAGGCAGACACCTGTCTGCTGCAGCGTCAACAGCAGCAGCAGAACGCACCGACGGATACCGGGGAGACGAAATGAAGCCAGAGCTCCCTGCGACCTTCAGGAGCCCTACGGACGCAGCTGATCCCGTTCGTCGGCGGTCCCTGCCACTTGCAGTAGCAGCAGCAGCGCCGGCAAGAGACTGTGAAGAGGAAGGAGAAGCAGCAGCCGGAGGAGCTGTGACGGCCACAGCGGGAGGAGGCGAGGAAGCAGCGTCCACCGCAGCCGATGGGGCAGTATCAGCAGCAGCAGGCGTTTCTACCGCAGAGAAGGCGGCAGCCGCAAGAGACGGCGCAGCAGCAGCACGTGCTGAGAGAGGAGCGGCAGGCGTGGAAGCAGCAGCATCAGCAGCGGGTGGACGAGACCGATGAGCACGAGACGCTGCAGCGACTGCCGCAGCAGCAGAAAGCGCAGTTGGCCGCTCATCGCCCGATGAGAGGGGGGACCCGAAAAACTCGACAGCCGCAGCAGCAACTTGTTCCGCAGACGGTAATTCCTGTGCTGTTGCAGCGTCAATTTTGAACGACGCTTCTCCCCCCTCCCCTGCTGCTGGCGCAACATGCAACGTATCCTCCTGTTGCTCTCGCACGTGGTGGTGCAGTTCTTCCCCCTGCTGCGGAAACTGACGAGGCTGCTGCCGCTGCAGATGTTCGTGCTGCTGCGGAGGAGTATCTCCGAGAGCGCCGGGACGAGCGCATGTGTTTCTTGGCGGAGAAACAGGGACGTGGCCCGGTGTTCCCCTGCCAGAGCGTTTGTCGACATTTTTGCTGCTGCGACTGCTGTGGTGGCTACTGTCCTGGCTGCTGCTGCTGCTGACTGGGTCGGCGTCCTTGCTCGCCGTCTCCTCCCTGCCTGCGTTGTTGCCGCTGCTGCAGCGCGCACATGCCGGGTTCTCCACCCATCCACCAGTGGCAGCAGACTCAGCAGCAGCTGCAGAAGGAAACTCGGCAGGAGCTGCTGCTGGTTCGTCTTTCGTAGTTGCCGCCGCAGGAGGGAGACGGTCTCGTTGCTTCTGCTGTGGCCTGCTCTGCTGCTGCAGCGCTGTTGGGTTCCTGCCGGAGGGTGAAGTGCCCGCATCTACTTCTTGCAGCAGAGGCTGCGTTGCGGCGGCGTCGCCGCTGCGAGACGGTGGCTGCGTCATGGGACACGATATTTGGGAATGCGAGATGAGATGGTTGCCCCAACAGGTGTGGGGTGTTGAGAAAGCGAGAGACGAGAAACCGTCTGGAAAAATAATCCCCCACACCTGCTGCCACAAACCCTTTCTGTGTCTCTCTGCGCCGCTGCTCTTTTCAACAACGCCAGTGCTGCTGCTGTGGCTGCTGCTATAACGACACACTGCTGCCAATCTCTGGTGCCTTGCTGCTGCAGCTGTTGCTCTTGTTGCTGCTACTGCTCTGGCTCTCTCCGTCCTGCGTCTGCTCCGTCCCGCTCCTGCTTTGCGTCACGCAGCCGTTGTGGCTGCTGGTGGTGCTATTGCTGCCTTGCGGCTCCTGCCGCTGTTCAGCCTCGCGCAGCTGCTGCTGCTGCTGTTGCTGCTGCTGTTACTGTTGCTGCTGCTCTCGATGGGACGTTGCTCTCGCTGTTGCGGGTCCTCCTTCAGGGCCCTGCATGCGCCTCAGTACTATAAAAGTTCGACGGCGGCGTGTTCCCTAACACGTTGAATTTGTCGTCAAGCGGCCGACTTTGACGAAGCATGCAACGAAGAGAAATCGGACAAGCCCAAGAACTGCACGAGGACAGATCATATAGACAGCTGACAGCGATCCACACAAATACATTCCCAGCAGTGCGCATATCTCTTCATACACGTAGCTGCATAAATACATTCACACAGATCGTATAGACAGCTGACAGCGATCCACACAAATACATTCCCAGCAGTGCGCATATCTCTTCATACACGTAGCTGCATAAATACATTCACACAGATCATATAGACAGCTGACAGCGATCCACACAAATACATTCCCAGCAGTGCGCATATCTCTTCATACACGTAGCTGCACAAATACATTCACACGTGGAGCTCTGGCGAAAAAGCTATATTTTTCTTTCTCGCTGTCTGTCTGCATATACGTTTATTTACGTACATGGGCATCGGTGTGTACACACGTGTCTATAGACGCACGGGTGCACTGCGTTCAAATGGGCAGGATTTGAAAACAGGACAGGGCTGTGTGGAGAAGCTTTCCTATCGGGTTTCAGCGTCGTAGGTATACACGTACGTACGTCTAGGTAGACAAATATTTGTATATGTATACAGAGAAATCTATATATACCTATAGGTACATGGATAGGTGTATATGTTTGTATTTCTACAGATGTGTAGGTGTCTCTAGTTACGAACCGGCGTATATTTTGCGGCTTGTGGATAGATGAACGGCTGGAAGTGAAAAGCTGCTGCCCGCAAGGAAACAGAAGTTAAGAGTGACTGCGTCGCCAGAGCTTCTACATATATACGTGCCTTTCGTCGTCAACATATGCGTCAAGTTCACATATTATTTTTTATTTTTGCAGTTCTTGTACGTGGACAGGCACGTGGGCGCTCGCACGGCCCGTTAAAGGCGTGTGTGGCTGTTGAAAGGGAAGACGTCCGATTCTTCTCGTCCTCAAAAAAGTCTGCGCGCACTGTCGAGTCCTTTCCGTCCCGCCCGCCTCTGATGGGTGCTACCACTGCGGCAAAACTTTGCACACGTGAGAATGTGCACGTCCAAACCAATTAGTTTGTGGAGAAGATAACAAGGGACCACGGTAGAAATCGTCGCGGTTCAGCCACCAACGCATGACGCTTCCTCATGCATGTGGAGTAGATCAAAAAGGGCGGTGCGGGCGCGGAATACTGCGGTGTGTGCAGAAAATCTCTTTTACGAAGTTTTTCTCCGCTCCCAGCCCATCGGAAACACGTGTGCGCACATACACGGACGCACATTTACATGGGTATATAATCAAATCTGTTTCCAGACACATATATACACGTACTCACGCACCCAGATGTGTACACTTGAATAAATGGAGATAAATCCGGGGGAAGATATGCCTACGAGGAAGTTTATTACACACTAGTGGTCGCATGCAACGGCTACACAGACGAGGCTGTCGGTCGACGTGTGTCTGGATCGAGGGCCCCGACTACGCGTTGGTAGAACTAAGCTGCAGACACTGCCACGCGTACCTAAACGCCGTTGGACGCGGAGACGAAAGAAAGATAAATCTTGCTGCGCATTAGAAGGACGGGCGTTCTTTCTTAAGTAGGAGCGGAGGAGGGACGGCTGCTTTACCTACACGCATATATCCCCTTTGTACTCTTGCCGCAACAAGGGAGAGGACAGTGAAGGACGCACCACTGGCCCGCTGTCGCTGCTTCCGTAGCAAACGCTGTCGATGTTGCGGCAGCGGCCGTGCTGGCGGGAGACACCCCTCCCAAACAAGTTAGTAGTAGCCCTTTTCGGGCATGCCCCAGAGCGAAGAGAAAGGGATAGCTCATTCGGCTGCGGGTACGGCTGGTGAAAATGACGCTGCTGCTGGTGCCGCTGTTGCGTACGCACTGCTGGTGTTGCTGCTGCTGGTGCTGCTGCGACTTTTGAGGCAATGCCGGCAATGGTGTTGCTGCTATGGTGCCACCGCTGGAGGTGGTGCAGTTGATCCGCGGGCCTCCGCTGCTGCAGCTGTCACGGTGGAGTTCACGATTCTCAGCTGTCGGTCCAGCGAGGCGACCACGAAGTCAACGAAACGCTACTTGTTGGTACCTCTTCGCCCACTGGCTTCACCCAGTTGCTCAACGGTTCTGCGACGTCCACCACCACTGTCCAAAAGGTGTCACTGCTCCGTGATGTGGTGTCAAGAAGCTGCGCCGAATAATTTTGCCGTGTTTTTTCGCAGAGACCCGTGCTTGTAGGTCGTCCTGCAGAACACGGTAGTCACCAGTGGACAAAGAACACAGACTGTAAGGGAAAAGCAGCAGCCGCAGCCAAGCTGGGACGAAACGAGCACCGGTCACCGCGGGTGGGGCAGTAAAACTAAACCGTGCAGTAGCAAGGGGAGTTGCGCCGGAGATAGACAAGTCGCATTCTCTGTACTGGACTGCGAGGGGGCAGATCTGCGAGAGTGACTCGACGTACGCGCTTTAGGTAACCATGAACGCAATAGGATATCTGACAGAAGAAAGATGCGTTGAGATGCTCCAAGAGGGGACACAATTCTCTCTTACGTACGTACAGTCGTACGCGGCTATGTGCATGTGTGGGGAAAGAACCGACGCCACACCAAAGACGACAAGCCGGTACGACCGCCGACGGCGGCTGCTGCTGTGCGGACGCGGGCCTGCGCCAGCGGAGCTTCCATTGTCCAGCCGGTTTAGCCGGAGCAGCAGCAGCAGCAGCAGTTGCATGTGGGCAAAACAGGTTGACTACATCAAGAGCGTTAGCACGGGGTCGGTCCGTGGGGGGGCGAAGACGCAGGTCAAGTGGGGAACGCGAAGGGGGCGCCAACGGACAGGAGTGGGAAAAAGCGAAGCTTAAACGCCCTGCGTGACACAGGACCGCAGCGCATCAGAGCATAGTCAGTAGTGGCACAAGCAGTAGTAGTATGCGAGAAGCAACAGGACCACTATTACCACTACCAGTAAATTAGGCAGTCTTAGTCGGGAGCGAGATTAATTTTTCGAAAAAGGACCTGACAGCAAGAGGCGGAAGACTGAAGGAGGGAGATGAATAAGGACGGCCACTGGCTGCCGCGTTCATGCGTTAGCCACTAGCGCGAAATGCGTGAAACTACACAACAAGAGGATGGTGGCTTCGAGCAATAATCCTTGTCAGTCGCAGGACAGAACGCAGCAGTAACATCAATGACGAAGCCGTACTTTCACAGTTGGTAATGTATAACTCCGTAGGATGTTGAGCGTTGTGTTGCTAATCGAATGGCGCTACGACGATGCCGAACGTAAGTGTCGTACATCGTACGGTCTTGAAACGACAAGAAGCACTACTGGAGTATGTGTAACGTGGTGGCGGGCAATGTAGTGTCGCTCGCAAGCAGTTTGCTAGAGAAGTGTTGTGGTTTGAGCCTCTAAGCCCTCGGGGTTGCCCAATAGCGCGTAAGGAGGGAAGTCCAGGTAGCAGCTGGGCCAGTGTCTGCCGACGATGTTGGAAGAGTCTTTTTCCCGGTCAGTGTTCCCCTTCAGGCTTTGAAGAAACTGCAGCTGCTGTAATCCCAGACCGGCGGCCGAATCCCTGCACAACCGTCAGTTGCCATTGAGGAGCGTTACGCGAGTTTGACCCGTCACTTCGCAATACATCCGTTCACACGCATGTGCAAACACACATATGTACCTTTTCACGGTTATGCTCCCGTCGCTGAAAACTGCAAGATACACTTGCATATGTGAACTTGCACGTACCTTTGCGCAGCTGGTGCGGATGCGTCGATTTTTAACGAGGTATACAGCCATTGACTGCTTACTTACGTCTCCCGGAGGAGGAGGTCACTTCTTTTTCGTTCTATTTGCATGTTTACCCGACGGATGCGTGCCCGCACATGTTCAACTACAATGTTACCACTTCAGGGGGAAGGAAGATTACAGAGGGAACGCTGTGCGCGCCGGCCCGAAGGATGTATACGCGCGCATGTATACCTTCTCCAGGCGCTGCCAGACATGGAGTGAGATTATCAGAATCATCACGTCCACAAATAGGCTCCTGTGGAAAAACAGACACGTAGAATAGCACCGGTGAGCATGGTAGTGCCTAGGTGAACTTCAAAATCGTGGTAGTCGCATCTTTTGAGGACGTTACCGTATGTTTATTTTCAAGAGCTTCCGTTTGCATACGTACTTCCGAGCAACAATCCACCGGCATTCATTCGTCACATGGAGGATGCGTGTGCCAGAAACTCGTCTTTGGCGCAACGTAGTATCGTGTTAGAAGCTCCTGTGTGAAGAGTCGGGTCGAGGAACACGTCAGCCACTTCCTAGCGAAGGGCGGACCAGTAGGGAGTCACGGATAGAAGCGGCAGCCGTACAAGTTGTTTCCGATTCTCTGTCGCTGAGCGCAATTCTGCCGCTGCGCGTCGGGCCTTGTGACCGCCGTTCCGCCATCTAGTGTCGTTTTTCAGGCGATATTCTTGAAGTATTCAAGTCGGTTGGGGACCACGCTCGTATTCGTCGGCGCACTTACTCTGCTCTGCGCCTGCTTATGTGGACGGCTGCTGGACTAGACAAATTCTGCAGACACCCGAGGTTCCTGCCACAACACCGCTAAATACAGATCGAGCGTTTCTCTTCTTATACCCAAATCTGTACGTGTCGATGGTGCATTGTCATCTTTCAGTACACTTATCCAAACTCCGGACAAGAACACTCCCTGTTTTGTCTCGGGCATTTGCGTTTTTGAGAAGCTTGATCATATCAGATATGACCACATCCGAGTAGCACGTTTTCAGGCTACAGATACAACGCGTGCGTTCGCATACACGTGTGAGCATTCACGTATACAGGTGTACATGTGAAGGCTGTCAAATCCACAATTTAATGGATCCTACCTAACATGGTGCTTCGCCGGAGGAAACCGTCCTGTCCCACGCAGCGTACTGTGCTTGTAGCGCACCAGTAACGTGCTCAAGCAGTTATGCCTAACGCCGGTTTGGAAACATTTCAAAAACTACACTGCTTCGTGGCTGCGTTCTTTGAACACTTGTGTGCCGCACTATATATGCCTTAAAGCTTGTACTGTAGCCGTTCTTTGGCAACACTAGTGCGGAAATCTGCTGTCGCTTGCTGTGCACGACGGCTCCACATCGTATCAAGGTGGCCCTCCAGTGCCCTGGCCGGCATCCTGCTTGAATTTGGCTATCCGCAGCGCGCCATTCATTCAAATCGACGCATCATCTTCCATTTCTGTGTATTAAATCATCTCTGGTGAAGTGCCGTCACACAGCAGGGTTGTCCTCTTTGTGTCAGAATAGCCCATAAATCGTGAGGTGACTGCCACAAGGCCGAAAGTCCCTGCTGCACATACACTTTGCGAATGTGTTTACGCAGCAGAAGCCGTAGATCCACGCTGCTCCAGTACTTCCCTCTGTGTGTGTGTGTGTGTACGTGTCTTAGTGTGCTTGCTCCCCCGAAAGAACAAGGTCAAATGCCGCGATTAACGTTTTTAAACCAGAAGCCGCCGACGCGATGCACATCGATAAGGTAGTTATCTTGGAACGGACCTCTTTGTCAGGGTGGCAAACGTGGAATATACCGTTGCGCTCGAAGAATCAAATCTGGACGGAAACACTGCGGAAGCGACTTGTGTAGGTGTTCCGACCTGTAGTGGAGTTGGATGTTTGCAGATTTCAAGTCACGGCGGAAATGGCGTGATGCATCGTGTTAGTGCGGAAGGTCGTGGTCAGATTCGGGCCACTGACATCATGTTGTCAAATTTCGAGCTGACATATTTCGACGCTGTGACACAGCGGAGAGCCTCACTATTTCTGTGAGCAGATTGGTGCAGCGCTCCACCACAGCATTCTGAAACCTGAAAAGCAACAGCTCGCTGGGATGTGTGTAGAACAGTCAATCCGATTCGATGAATATCGCGGCCGTAGCATGCCTCGAATATATATGTGTCGCTTCGTAGTTCCGTTCACGCCTACATAATAGTAAAAAGCGTGTCATGCTAGGTCAGTTTTTCCCTTTGTGGCTATGTGATACTATGACGGCTCTATTCGAGAGGAAGTTCCTATCGTCCTGCACATTTTCTCCACGCCGGGAAAAGAAGCAGCGGGAAGTGACAACTTGTACGGTGCCAGTGGATCTGAACTCCCGCCGGCAACACTGTTGCATTTCTTGTGGCGTTGTCACGCGCGAGGTGCACTCCGAGGAAAAGTAGTCCCGTTTGTAAACCGTCCAGCGCGGCGCACTCGTTTGAAAACGGAAAACGTTGGATGGCAGAGAAATGGCATTCCACTTCCCTCCTTTTGAGATGGCATTTAGTGCTGAGAAGGACACGACACGGTACCGAAACGTTGAACAACACGCGATTTCTTTTTATGCTCTGTACTGCAGTATGGTACAAAAAAGATTACCATAATGCGGGACAACGCGTACTTCGTCAAAACACACGTTCTTCATCACCTTCGTGTTTACCGACAGCTACCGAAAAGCGGCAAACTTCGTCAGGAACATTGTATTTTATTTGTTCTATGTCAATGTGGCGCCCCGAACATAAAGGCTCGGTCTGCCATCTTCAGCGGCGCCTTCGGGTAGTCAATCCATCATGATTAAAATGTTGATCTTGACAACTCGTGCTTCGATTCTCAATCTTTTACTCCACTTCTCCCAGGTAGTCTTTCACTTCTGCAGCGGTTAAAATGCGGAACTTCCTGTCTTCTCCGACCACGCCGATTTCAATGTTGTGTTCGTTCATGGCGCCCTCAAAACCTTCCTTCAGCGTTAAAATTGCCGTGTGAATAGCGTCTTCCAGTTCAATGTCAGGGTTGTACCTGTACATTATCAAGCACGCCAAATACACACTTCCGAGTGTATGTAGGCATCCCGTCATATATGGATACTGTATTCTACAACGTTTAAGTGTCTCAAGTATGGCACACACCGCAGCACTGCTCTTGACAATGCTTCTCTTTTTTTTGCGCGGCGACTGGAATTTCACAATGTAAGAGGCCTACGTGTGCGATGCCTCGGCTACATCAAGTCCAACGAAGGCGCAGTTAAAGAGGCATTAGCCGGAGCGGCGACACCAGCGTCTTTTACGACCTACACATGCTGACCTTCAAGTATGCATAACCACGCATATCCACATACACGCATATCGTCTTATCCATGAACACGTGAAAACACACACACAAGCAAAGTATCGCTGGAATTCAACAGGTCCATGCGGATACCTGCACCTGTCCACACCTCCGACTCTACATACATAATCAGTGCGCGCAGAAGTGTTGAAAGCGTACCTTTTTTCAAGAAAGGTTTTTGCGTTTTGCATGTCTCTTCCAATGGCCGACGCCTTCCATCCGAAGTAGGCGCCACTCGGGTCCACTTGGTACAGCTGAGGGCCGTACTCATCGTATCTGAAAAAGCACGCGTATAACACGACTTACACGTGGTTCTCCGTACACACATGCGTATGTAGTTATATATACTCTACATGCATATATATATATATTGTATAGATGTACACACACACACACATACGCGTATTACGTATGCCCTCTGCGTAGACTATTCCACATAAGTTTCTTTACCGACGTACAAGTACATATAATGTATGATTCTCTGTAGGGACCTATATATATATATATGAGTAAACGTACGTACAGACATATACATATGTATATAAGGCAGTTTTTTTTAATACACCTATTTATACGTGGGTACAATGGATTTGTATGTCTCTCTGTTTCTATGTGCCACATGGTGTTCGAGTTCATATTCACAGGAATACAGAGAAATGATGCGGTTCTTTACATTAAGCGCTATAGCGGACAAAGAAAACAATGGCGACACGAAAGTCTCTGATATTGGATGTTGAAATATTCCGACGGAGGCATGTACATAACCTGGTGTACATACACCTCGAATACTTGCATGACGTGAAGTGCACAGCTAGACAGAATAGCTCTCAACAAAAATCTCACGCACGTGGGGAAATGCACAGACCTCTCAACAAAACACAGAATAATATAAAAAAGCTGTTGCAGCATACGTACAAAACCCCCAGTCGCAGAAGCTCATCAAGTGAGTAACCACGTCCCACGTCGTCTCTCCATATTCCCTTGCAAAAATGCCAAGCTCGGATGCGTGCAGCACATCAACGCCAGGACACAGCCACGTTTAGTAAACTCGCCGTTACTTACAAACCAAGGGCTGCGGACTTTTCTGTCCCAGTGTGTGCGTATGCCCTCGTATGTATACATACACATATACTCTCGTGTATGTATACACGTATGTAGTAAGCGTGTCTCATGTACAACCCTATTTCTCTTCTCGCTGTACAAACAGATAAATACGTGTGTATACAAGTGTCTGTTTACGTCCTTTCCTCTCCTTCTCTATCCACGTATACAAAATATTTCCGTCAGAAACACATGAGAGCTGATGGATGTGGTAGTTGTTTTCCCCCAAACAAATAAAGGGATGGTCAGCCCTTCTGTAGGCAGATACGGAGAATACACTCCTGCAGATACATTAAATGCGTGAACCAATATTATCAAGCTTTCTGCTATAGCGTCGCGCGAATTCTCCATTAGTATTTACCCAGTTCTGCATGTAGCCGTGTACCATCGCGCTCTCTTCAAATAAGTTCTTAAATAATTACTAGCCACATCTGTGCACGTACGTGCAAAAATATGTACGCATAACATACGTTTGTACGTATATATACGTTGCACTGCACAGCACGTACATATGTATATGTGCACCCAGAGAGATAAAAGTGCACACAGAATACTTTTATCTAAACAAAGATAGGTATCAATACAGTATACATATGCTGTGTGTATACGGCGCACATGCCGCGTGTATATGGTACACATGCTGTGTGTATACGGCGCACATGCCGTGTGTATATGGTACACAAGCTGTGTGTATATAGCACAAACGCTACGTGTATACAGCACAAATGCTGTGTGTATGTAGCACGAATGCTGTGTGTATATAGCACAAATGCTGTGTGTATATAGCACGAATGCTGTGTATGCCGCACACATGCTGTGTATGTTGTATTGTTTCGCACTGCTGCGATTCTCGTCTAATTTGTTCGTAGAGGAGTCCCAACTTTAATTCTCCAGCTTCTTCTTCTTCCTTCTGCAGTGGTACTCGGCCTCTTATGTGGATCGTTGAGTTGCTGCTGCTGTTGACCCTGCCAGTCACATTCCTCGGGCACTATATCTTTCCTCTCTTTTCCTTTCTGTGAGCCGCAGGAGCAGCACGGGCCCTCGGTGCTGCCGCTCCTGGGTGTTCCGTCTCCTACTCCTGTAGTCGGGCCTCTTTCTGTTCGTCCTGTCTCCCGTTTTTCTTAGTCGGTTTACTCTTCGAGTTGTTCCTATGTTTCTTCATTTTCTTCGTGCTGCCGTCTTTTCTGCGGCTGCAATGGGTACTGCGCTACAACTCTCTTCTTCTTTTTCTTCTAATGACTTCCGCGCCTGCACCTTCCTCGTCGCGTTCTCCTTTTTCGTCGTCTCGTTACCCGTCGCTTCTTTGCACCTCGTCCGCATCGTCCTTTCTACTCTCTTCGGTCCTCTCTACGTCCCCCACTCTCCTTCCTACTATTTTCGATCGATTCCGGCGGCGCATCGCGCTTCCTCGTGTTAGCCTCTTTTCATTTGTCTTCTGTAGTACAAAAGTGTTGTTGCTCTTACCCCGCAACGAGGAGAGAAAGACCGAAGGGGCGCACGCCGCCCGACTGCGTATACTCTTGCATGACAGCAGCAACATCTTGAACCAGCTGGCTCACTGATATTGGCGTCTTGTAGAAAAGACTGTAGGCAGCAGCCTGCAGCAGCAGAAGCAGCATCACCAGCAGCGCAAACAATGTTACACATTTGCGTAGGGATTTACCTTCTCTTTCAAAGGCGACACTTCGCGGTGAACCACACACCCGGAAAAATTGAAGTAAACGTGCACGTGCGTGTCAAGATATACACAGATACAAAAAGAGAGAGAAATGAAGCGTATACACGTATACATACCTATACACATATATACATATATATATATGGATATATATTTAGACACAAGAAGCATATATATATATATATAAGCGTACAGATATACGTATACATATACATATATATATATATAGCCAATTACTATCTCGCATTAGAAAGGAATAGAGAGAGCAATGAAGCGTGTTTACACATGCGTATTTACACATATATATATGTATATATATAGAATTAGAGATATACGGACGTACCTATATATATGGTTCAGATGGAGAGTAAATTTTCGTATATATGACTTATGTTGCGTAGCAGCTCCTCTGCTGTCTGTAATTCATAAAAGTGAGCCTCTATATACCTACACGTACAGTACTTCTGTGCGAATATCTATAAATACATGTACAGGTATGAATATGTATACGCGGGTCTCGACACATGTGTACATACACGTTGAGCGCAGTTCAACCGTGCCTCTTTTTTCGCTCCTACACATATAGACGTATATATCTATATACACACGTTGACACATATACGTAATACGAGCTGCAGGCTCATTCTTCCTAGAGGAGCTGAGGGCGACTTAAAATAACTTTTTAATATGGAGAGTGACAGAGAAAGAACACTTTGCATACGCGTGCAGACCCGCAGCAAATGTACGTCCACACCGGCATACACAAGAAGTCACGTATTTATCACACGTACTCTCTCTATTTCCCTTCCGCTTTGTATTTATCTCTCATATACAACGTAAGAGACAGAGAGACCTACTTATCCACACTCTCTTATATATATACAAGAGACGCGTATATATTAACAAATATATATACACGCACATAAACGTGTATGCGCGTTTTCATACATACAAGCTGTAGGTTTATAACGACATGCGTAGAAGCTACAAAATTACATATATATATATATATACCTGTATATACTTGTACGCACATATCTATATATATGAGCTATATGTTCCCGTACATATGTACATCTGTGTGTAGTTGCGTGGGGCCGCATGTTTACATACACCCATATACGCGGTTCATCTGTGTCTATGCTTATATGCACATATTCACACATAGAAGCTACACCTATATACACACATATATACATATATATACATATATTTCTGTGGATCTCTATCTGTCTATACCTCTCCCTCCCTCTCTCTCTCTATTTCTATATATATATATATCTATATATATAGACACATATAAATAGACACATATAAATATATATACATATATATATATATGTACGTACCTCATCGACACAAAAAAATATACATATATATGTATATACACGTACCTTATCGACACATACAAATATATATATGTATATATCTACGTACCTCTTTCCTTCCTTTCCTGAGTACGACTCTATAGTCAGCAGGCATGCCAGCACAGACGCATCCGATGTTAGGCGTAAGGTACTCGACTTTCTTGACGCTCGTTTCTTCGAGAAGAGGTGTGCTTAACTTTTTTTCTGCAGCAACGACTACGCCGTTCTTCGCTTTTATCCCCAGCGCAGGAGCTCCCTGCTGGACGCGGTTCAACGCGTACTCAATTTGCACAAGCTTTCCGCTAGGAGAGAACGTCGTGAGACTGAAGCTGTATTCTCCTTCCCCTGCCATTTTCGATAAACGTCCGGGGAGGCGAGGGGGCAGCAGCAGCAGGAGCAGCAGCAGCAGCAGCGCGGGGGGACACGACCGCAGCCGGGGGCAGCAGCTGCAGCGGGAGACGCGGCAGCAGCCAACAGCAGCAGGAGCAGCAGAGCAGCCGCAGCAGCGGATCCGCAGCAGCACGAGTCAAACGCGCGTGGACGGGAGGTCCGGGGAGAAAAGTGCTGCAGCAGCCGGCGGGATGCTGTTGAGGTCAGCGGCGCGGAGACGGGGCCACGGCAGGCACTAGAAGCGGAAGGGAGAAAAGCAGAAGAAAGGGGCAGAGGAGAGGAAAGAGCGAGAAGCACAAAAGCAAGAAGACAGCAGCCCAGAGAAAAGAGATTGAAACAAAAAAAGAGCTCACAACAGAACGCAAGAAGGAAGGGCAAGAAAACGCAGAGGAGCAGCGCAGAAGCGGCAGCGCAGAAACAGCAGCAGCCGTGCTGCCACACAGAAGAGTCTTTACGCGACTGTACCAGCGCGAGGACGAGCAAAAAGAAGAGAAGGGAAAGGGAAACCCGCGGAGGAGAAGATAAGATGACAAGGAAAGCACCCCATAAAAAGCAGCAGAGTTGCTACGGTTGTTCCCCCCCTGCTCTGTACGTACACTCGAACACCGGGGTCACACATACACGCCGCGAGGATGTGCACGCCTACACCGTGTACGCAGAAAGTACGCGTTCATCTCCTTTTTCAAATCGAAGCCACGTGTAACTTCTTCTCGAGCGCAGCAAACTTCTCTTCAGACACCAGAGTCAAGCTTCCTGGCTTGAAGGCAGCACACACATAGAGAGAAAGGAAACAAGGAATAGCGAGAGACAGAAAGAAACAAAGACAGGCTGCATGCAAATAGAAAGGGAACCCGAAAAAGAGAGAAACAGCGCGAGATGAAGACAGGCTGCATGCAGACATATGTGCATATATGTAGAACGAGAGAGGGGGAAAAAGACAGACACAGCGAGGGAGAAAGATACACACGTACGTATGGAGACGCACACATAGATATTCTTCTATATATCGGCGTGCTTCCTACATTTCCACGTGGACATGTATGTGCACTGCTGGGGAAAAGAGTTCAGCCACCTTTTCGCCCAAGTGAGGGACCGCAGAAATACTGCGCAGCTGCAGCAGCACGTATTTATAGAGGACGACCCCACACTGCGGCCGCAGCAGCAGCAAGGGAAGCAGGCGGGGGCCGGGGGGAGGCGTAGCTGCGGAGGGAGAACCCGAGAACCGGCGCCAACTGTTGTTTGTATTGTTTTTCCAGGGACAGACGAATAGAAAAAAGAACGAGGACAAGAAGGTGGAAGAGAAAAGGAGACAAAGAATGCACCTGGGGTCGTTTATTTGCTGCTGGCTTTGTTGGCCGCAGACCTCGGCTTCCCTGCTGCTGCAGGAAAAAGGGGAGCAGCGTGCTTTCCCTCTCTCCTGGTCCTGCTACTCTGACTGTTGCTGGTGCTCTTCTGCACGTGTGCTCTCGTGTTGCTGCGACTGCTGCGGCTGTAAATATATGACTACTGCTGCTGCTGTAAAAATGCGACTGCCGCAGCAGCAGCTTCTCCTCCTGCGCGTCCACCAGGGGCTCTCGTTGAGGAAGAAAGCAGCTTGAGGGGATGCGTGTGGGCCTGTGGAAGACTCTCAACTACAGAAGCGCAGGTGTAAGATAGTCGCCCAGCGGGAGAGGCGGGCGGGAAGAGACGGGAAAAGAGAAGAACAGCAAAGGGAGACGGAGGTCCTCCGAAGGCGCAGGAGGCGGGGCAGCAGAAGTGATGGCTGCTCAATCACACCGAAGCAGGTGCAGAGCTGCGTACATGCGGTGCATGTGTATGGGATAATGAGCAATATCACAGGCAATACGACCGCGGGCAGCACGCGTTGTCGAAGTAGCACAAAAGAGAAAAGCGCGGGGGCTGGAGAAGTGACGGCAGAAAGAGGAAACGCGTTGGGACGGGCGCAGAGAAGGCGTCAACCGGCGCGGAAGAAAAGAGCATCAGCAGCACCGGCGGCACACACTCGACAGAAGAAGAATATATGGGCCGGCAGACGCAGCAGACGAAAGTGCGGCAGCAGCGGAAGGGAGAGTACTCCTACTGGTGAAACTACTACTATTACTACCACTACTACTACTGGTACGCGGCAGGAGGGAAGCCGGGCGGCAGCAAGAGCCGCAGCGGTGGGTAGTGGCAAGAGGACCTTCTCGGCAGCAGCACGGACCGCTCACGTAGAAGCAGGGGCAGTGCACACGGGATGCACTTCTGCTGGTCAAAGTTTCTTCGCTTTGTGAACGCCGCTGCTGAAGAAGAAGCAGCGCGAGCCGCAGAGGGGACGGCTTGGCGGCGAAGGACCGGAAGCCCCGCCGCAGAGCGCGAGACAGCACGGGCAATAACAAGAGAAGAAGAAGAACAAAAAGAAGGAGGAGAGGCAAACGATGTAGGCGTCCCGCGGGCAGATAGGAAAGGGGAAGAGCCGCGCAAGTCGTCTCTCGTTTGTTGATACACGCACGTGTTGTTGCAGTGTACGTACGCCGCGCACGCGCGCACCGCTGGGGAAACGAGGGGGGCGTGTGCGGCCGGGGTACGGCGCTAAAAAACGCGGTGAAGGAGGAGAGAAAAACAAGTTGCAGAGAAAAAGACAGCGGTTCAGAGAATTCGGCAAATCTGCACGAGACAAACACGCTAATGGCCGCTTCCTGTAAACGCAGTTTTCTCATCCCCCCTTCACCGGCTGCTTCCGCTGCTGCGGCTGCGCCTGGCGCTGTGCTGCTGCGGCTGCCCTGGTGCTGCTGCTACACTGCTGCTCCTCCTACGGCGCTGCTGGTAGGCTGCTGCTGCTCTATTGTATACCGCTGCTGCTGCTCTATTGTATACCGCTGCTGCTGCTCTATTGTATACCGCTGCTGCTGCTCTATTGTATACCGCTGCTGCTGCTCTATTGTATACCGCTGCTGCTGCTCAACCGCCTCTTGCCCGGTCCCCAAGCTCTTCTATATGCTGTAGCGGCTAGTACACTGCGGCCGCTGCTGCTCTTCTTCTTTGTAACACTAAATCTGCTGGGTGCAGCAGGCGGGTTCGTTGACGCTTTTGCGCAGTGTTGCTACGGCAGCAGCAGCGCGTCGTGCGGCGCCCTCCCTGCACTCTTGACGCTGCTGCGTCTGCTCCCTTACACCTCACACTCCGCTGCTGCCCGTGCTGCTGCGGTGGCGACTGCTGCGAATCCTGCTGCCGCTGCTGGGTACTTGGCGTCGCTCCCTCTACACACACTTGGACTCCTGCTGCTCTGCCGAGCCCTCCTTGGCAGAGGGGTCCTTCCTGTTGGGCAAAACGCTGAGGTAAGAGCGTATACTGCTGGTATGGGCGCCCCCGCTGCTGCAGCTGCTCTTCAGAAGAACAGTAGACACAAACGTTTTCAACGAAGGGCGGATCCGGCCCTGCATGCGCTCGCGCAGCACCCCGGCCGCAGCGGCTCCCTTTCTAGGGAGTGCGTGTTCAACTCTACTTTCGCTTGTGGTGCAGAAGTGAGTCCTTCTGCAGAAGTTCTTTCGTTACGTCGCAGAAATAATTCGAAGCAGCGCGTGTGGACACTTCGAAGCGCACCACCGGCGGCTGCCGCTGCTACCGCTACAGCCGCTGCGGCTGCTGCGGCCGCTGCTGCTGCTGCCAGTGCTGCAGTTCCTGCTTGTGCAGGCGCTGGTGCTTCAGACGAGAATTACGCATCTCGGCAGTGGACAGAAAGGAAGCAGACCGTCCGCCCGGTGTGGCTGCTTGCTTTTCTCCCTGGTGTGTCCCTACACTGCAGGAGATGCTTGTTTCCGTGTGGTGTCTGTACACCGCAGATGTCGCGCGTACCGCGCTTTCTTCAGTATTTCGAGACCGTGCGGGGGAGCTTTTATCCTTTCTTCGCTCGGCTACTCGATCCTGTGCCCAGTTTGATTTTTCGCCCAAATCTCGTCGTCTTGTCTCGGCCTCATGCCCTTCTCCCCTATTCCCCTTCTTCTGTATTCATCGCCCAAACATATACATGTCTATATGTTGCGATACGTCCTGTCCCTCTTACAGTCTGTCTATCTAGATACATGTCCACATGTTGTTTCCTATAAATGTTCACTGAGTACACATGTACCTATGTGCGTCGAGATACAAATATACTGCTTCCTGTATTTACCTAATAAATTCGTAAATGCGTGTGCATAAATCTTGGAGCCAGCGGCGTGTGGAAGGCTGCGAGCTGCGGTACGCTGTTTGCGGCCCTCTCTCTGTCTCTCGTGCAGCTCTTCAATTCCGCCGACCCGGTAGACGTACACTGCAAGGGGGCCATATTTGCTTTTCATAACAGCAGTGTTTTGCCATGCATACGGATAAATATGTACATCTATGTATACGTATAGTTCTCCTGCAGCTTTTCTACCCCCCGACGCGGTGTACGTACACTGGAACAGGGCCGTATTTGCTTTCCACAACACTCGTGCGCGCTGCATTTACATATATATATATATATATATGTATGCGGATGGTTCTCTTTAACAGTTCACTACGCTTACTAATATATGTATGTGTGAACGAGCACGACACTACATCTGTCTATTTGTAGGTACTTCAGAACACACTGATATACACATATATGTACATTCCTCATAAGTCCATCGATATGTATACATACACAAATATATGCACACGCATATATATACATACATGTATACCTGCCTCGATGTGAAGCCATCAATATATCTGTGTGTGTGTGTGTGTCTCAATAAAGGCATATGTATGTATATATCTCTAGTGTATATCGACAAGTACATCATTCTGTATACATATATATATGTATATGACAGAAATACATATACATGTATACCTATATACTTGCCTTGATGTGGAGCCATTAATATATCGGTGTCTACGCCTATAAAAAGGTAATATATATATATATATGAATATATATTTCTGGCGTTTAATGAGAAAGACACGAACATACATATATGTTTCCTTCTCTTCGTGAAGCTCTATTGGCACGGGAGATTGAAATGAACAAGAACAAACCCGGTTTTTTCCCCACACACTCGCAGACACATACACAAACCAAAACATGCACTGGCATTCACACGTGCTAAATCTCGTGGTAAATTTATATTTCTCTTCAAGTACGTCCTACTCTCTATAAAAGGATATATCTGTGTGCGCGTAGACTCCGACGCATCTCCATATATAGAGAGAGAGACAGATAGAGAGTATAGATATGTATGAGTATACATGTGCAGGTAGGTTGATGGGCACTTCGATAGACAAACTGCTGCTTACGCTCCCAGGTGTATTTCCCTCTCTTGTAAATACGCATAAATATATATGAGAGAGAAACAGAGAGGGAAAGTGAGAGAATTAAAGGAAGGAAATATAACCGTCTGTGGTACTTCACATGTACATGCAGAGTATATTGACAGCCATATGTACTTACGAAGATTTAGGTAGCAATGTTGTCTACAGTCCACTGCAGGTACACAAACACATAAATATGTAGCATATAAAACAACCAGGCGAACATTTACCTCTCTCTCTATCCATATGTCCATATATATATGTATATGTATGTATACGTGTATGTGTACATATGTACGTGTATCTGCACGTGTGCGTGTGTCTCTGTGTATGTATGTGTATGTACGTATATATATGTATGTATCTGTACATATCTATATATATATATGTATATGTGTGTGTTTGTAGCTGTGAATTCTGTGTGCGTGCGTCTGCAAGGGCCCAAGTGTAGACAGAGATTTATATGGTCGCACTTTGCTAGCATTTCTTCACTGTGTGTGCCGTTGCTGCTAGATATATGTGCCGTCCCTATACATGTAGGCATCCAGATGCAGGGCTTTACATCTACCTGACTATACTCATATATGTATATATATACATGAGGATAACTACCTCTATGTCCGCACTGGTGCATTTGTGTGTGTGTGTGTGTGTGTGTCTGTGTGTCTATGTGTGCCTCATATCTAGCTGTCTATACATATATATGTTATAGGTAGATACACATATCTCTAGGTATATAGCAGTATGAGTGTGTGTGTACTTTATATGTAGGTGTCTATACTATTATATATTTGTATATATAAATGTAAATCCATGGGTGCGTGTGTGTGTGGGTGGGTGATTTATATCTAGCTGTCTCTACTTATATATATATATATGTGAATATATATGTAAGCACGGGTGTTCGTGGACGTAGGTGAGTGAGGTATGTACTATATAACTCCTGCTGTTGCTGTGCTGCTCTTGCGAATTTTTTTCCCACTTTTCTCTTCGTCTCTATTTCTGTCCTCCTCGCGTTTTATTTTCTCGATAGATAAATATATTTACACTTCTTCTGTATGCGTGTACCCCACTTCCTTTTGCTGTGAATATATATCATCTATATCTGGCAGAGATACCTGCATGTACCTAAACGTGGAAAGCCGTTCAAGCCTTTGTGTATCCCTCTTTCTATGTCACGTATGTATATATATAAGGGCGAACCTAAAGAAATGAATATATATACACTTACAAACGCTTCTCTATATGTATGTGAGCCTAGGACTGTATGAGTATATATGTACCCGGGTCGACCTATATGTGTGTCTGTGTGTGTGTATACAGGGATATATATGTACATATAAGTGCGAACCTCGATAAAGACATATGTGTACACCTACACATACGTATTTATATGTATCTGTCTGTGCACATATGTATATATGTTTGGCTACGAACCAATGTATGTAGGTGAACCGAAGTATGTGTTTGTAGACTTGTGTGTCCACTTCTACGTGCAAGTGTGCAGGGCTGAATTTCTGCTCCTTTCTGCTGCGGAAGGACGTCCTGCGGAGCTACGAAGAAGGGGGGGGAAAGTGAAGAGGGCGCACGGACGGGTTAGGAGCGGCGTGCAGGGCGGCTCTGCTGCTTTTCGACCTCCGAGTGCAACAGCAGCAGCAGCAGCAGGGAGGGGGAGTCGAAGAAGCGAAGCGAAGGCAATTCATTGAGAACGCAAGGAAGTTTCACCGTCCATTCGTCCCTTCTCGCTTTCCTTCGGAAAATGCTGCTCGGTATGTATTTCTCTCTTCTCACCGCATCTCCCTCTTCAACAAGTCACACACATATATACGTATTTTTGTGTACAAATGTCTGTCTACATATACTCTTCATTAGCCGTCATACACGTGTGTATATATATGCATCTGTGTAATTTCATGTCTGTATACACGTAGCTCATATATATACATCTATACACGAAGAGTCGTGTATATGTGTCTGTCGGCGCATATTGTTGATTATTTGTTATATACATACATATACGTACATATATGTATGCATGTATATATACATATACATATATATATATGTACACATATATACATGTATATATACGTGTATATGCGTCTGTGTACATATATGTGTGTATATATGTATTTCTATGTATAGATATGTATGTGCTTGTGTACGTACATGTGTTGTTTTTTGTCCTGTGTCCATCCGTACAAATGTATGTGTATATATATATATATGTGTGTGTACAAATGTATCTATATATATATATATGTGTGTGTTTCTCTCTCTTGTCGCTGTCTTCCCGTCCCCATACTCTCGCGTGCACGTATATACCTACCTGCGTTTCTCTCTCCTTCTCTTTCTCTGTCTCTCCATATATATATATAATAAATATACATTTATAATACACACATACAGAAACATGCATAGACGCATATACATACATACATATGCATACATATACATACATATACGCACGTGTGCATACATATACATACAGATCCATACATATAGTATGTGAATATATAACCTTCTGTCTCTTTCTAAATGAATGTGAGTAAGTGTGGACAGCCGAAGGCAGCTGCCGGTTAGGAGTGTGGGCAGCTTTCAACCCTGTCTTCTTGTCTGTAGCTGTTAAACTCCTCGCTGCTGGAAATGCGTATTTCTTCCTTTTTCTTTTCCTCTTTCGATAATAAAACCTTTTAATATACTTGCACTGCCCCACAAAAACTATACATATATGTATATATATATGTATACACACATACACATATATATGTATATATATATATATATGCAGACACACGGAGATGGGCGTATGCTTGTATATATCAGCGCACTCAGGAATAGATGTGTATGGTTCTGTCCAAACCTATGAAGCCTAAGAGATCCACCCACATGTGTGTGTATATATCTGCTTGCACGCATGTGTTTGTGAGCACGAAGAAGCCCACCACTACGTGCATGTAGGAATGTGTTTCTGTAGATATTTCGTATCTACAGATTGCTGCGGCTCACCTGAGAAAGGGAGAGGTAGGACTGCAGGTGATTACTACACATAGACGCCTGCTGCAGTAGCTGCTGCTGCCTTTGCACAGCTGCCTGGCACTGTCCTGCTGTGCTGCTGCTCTTGCTGCTGCTCTTGCTGCTGCTGGCGTGCTTCTATGACGAAGGCTACTACGACGAGTAGTAGGGCTGCTATTGCTGCTTTGCTGCTGGCTGCGAGATGCATGCCCTCCTCCGCCTTCCGCCGGTGCTGCTGCTGTTGCCCATACCTGGGCGCTGCGCGCTCCCCTCCTGCTGCTGGCCTGGTGCTGCTGCTGCGGCTGCTGTCTAAAATTGATCCTGCTGCTGCCGCTGCCACGGTGCATTGCTGCTGCTACTGGCCGCGCATGCTGCTGCAGTTGTTGCCGAAGTCCTGTTGCGGCCGACGTCGGCGTACCGCTGCTGCTGCTATATAGAACTGTGTCGGTGTTGCTGCGCCGGTGTTGCTGCTGCCGGTCTCGACCCTGCTGCTGCTGCTGAACGGACGCTGTTGCTGGTACTTGGTGTATGCGCCTGCCGCTGCTGCTGCCCTGCTGCTGCTGTGTGCAAGCGGTTCCTGCTGCTGTTGCGAACATCCTGTGGCTGCTGCTGCGGAAGTGCTGCTGGTGCTGCTGTGGAAGTGGCGCTGCTGTGGAAGTGTTGCTGCTGCTGTGGAAATGGTGGTGCAGCTGCCGATGTGTGTGTGCTGCTGCTGCTGCAGGGGTGCTAGCTGTCGGATTTCTCTGGGGTGTCTCCACTCCGTTCATGCGAGCAGGGGGCAGAGAAGTGGTGCGGAAGAATTACCTTCAGCGAGGCAGCGCAAGAGCAGCAGCGCAGCAGAAAAGGCAGAGGAAGGAGAAAAAGCAGGAGCAGCAGGACGAGGCAGAAGGAACAGGAGCAGCAGCGAAGGAGCAGCAGCAGCACGAGTCAGGAACCGCGCGGGGCGCAGCAGGATCGGAGGAGCGGCAGCAGGAAGCGGCAGCTGGCCAAGCAGCACTGCAGGCGCAGCAGGAAAAGACAGCATCACAACTGCAGCGTCGACCCTCAGCAGCAGGGGCGGAAGAAATAAAGAAAAATTCTGAAGGCTTCCCAGCAGCAGAGACTGCGTCGGCTTCAGAGGCCTCGTCGACTGCAGAGGCCTCGTCGGCTGCAGACGACTTCCGCACGTCTCCTCCCAGTACAACAAATATTCTCCTGCTACCGAAGCTCCTCAGTCATTGGCAGGTATAACGCCGTCGGATGCATGCGTCGCTGCTGCTGCTGTCCTTTGCCGCTGCCGCTGCTGTCAGTTGCTGCTGCTTCTGCTGTCATTTGCTGCTGCTGCGGTCCTTTGCTTCTGCTGCTGTCCTTTGCTGCTGCTGCTGCTGTTGACTTCGGCTTTGCTGAACTGCACTTGCTGCAGTTCGATCACACGCTGCCGATACTGCTGCCGCTGCTGCAGCCGCTGCTGCTGCGTTGACTCGGCTACCCCTGCTGCTCTGCTGCTGCTGGTGTCGCTTCGGTGTTCCTGCTGCCAATGTTGCTGCTGTCTGCTTTTGCATCTGCGCGTGCTTCTCCACTGCCGTTGCTGCGCTGCCCCTGCTGCTCATGCGGTTTTGCTGCTGGTTCTGTTGCTATATTGCCACTGCTGCTGCTGCTGCTGCTACATTGCTGCTGCTGCTGCTGCTACATTGCTGCTGCTGCTGCTACTTCGCTGCTGCTGCTACTACTTCGCTGCTGCAGCTACTACTTTGCTGGTGCTGCCGCTACTTCGCTGCTGCTGCTGCTGCCACTTCGATGCTGCTGCTGCTACCTCTCTGCTGCTGCTACGTTGCTGCTGCTGCTGCTTCGTTGCTGCTGCTACATTGCTGCTGCTGTGTGCCTCTTCTTGACGTGTGTGTCGCCGCTGCAACGAGGACTTCCCTGCTGCCTTGTCTACGTACTGCTCTCCTGGTGCGGCAGCTGCTGCCGTTGCTCCTTCTCTTCTTGTACCGCTTGTGCTGCTGCTCCTCCTCTCCGTTGTTGCCTCCCTCATCAGTCCAAAATCTACTGCTGGGACCTGCTGCTGCTCCTGCTGCTGCTCTGCTGCTCCTGCTGCTGCTTCTTCTGCGCCTCTGCTTCTTGTGGTCTGCCGCTGCTGCTTCTTCTACTCTGCTGCTTCTTCTGGTCTGCTGCTGCAGGTCTGTCTCTCTGTTTGCTTCCTCGGCTGCGAGTCTGCTGTTGCTGCTGTTGGTGCGTCTCTGCTGTCGCTGCTGCTCTGTTGGTGCGACTGTTGCTGTTTTGCTGTTGCTGCTGGTGGTGATGGACTGCTGCTGGTCTGCTGCTCCTGCTGCTGCTTCTTCTCGCGGGCGCAGATGTTCGTGCCGTGGGCAACGAATCAAGCTGGTTCTCTTCTCTTCTACCGGCTTCTTGGCTCTCATGGTAAAACGTCGCATGCAAGAGAAAGACAGAGAGAAACACAGAGAGACCCGCACCACTCTCTTCGTGTATATACCTGCATGCCCATACGTATGTGCATATATGTAGATATATATACTTTCTTCTATATACATATGTGTTGCTTTGTATATCTTCTCACAAAAGGACTTACGAATTTATCTGCATCTGAACACACACATACTTCCATACGTGCATCAGCACCCCCACCTCTTCGTGTGTATCTTCGTGTGCATACCTCCATATCTACGAACACGCGTATACATATATATATATATATATCTGTACTTTAATATATATATATATATGTATATATATTGCTTATATAAGTATATATGTGTGTGCGTCTATTCCTTTTGTAAGAACACATATATATATATATATATAGAGCTGTACACTAGAAAGAAAATATATATACATATATATTGCTTATATGAATAAATGTGTGTATGCGTATATATTGGTGTATGTACAGGAATACGCACATATGTATATGTGTAGTACATGACCGTGTACATATATATATATATATATGTTATACACGAGCATGTAGGTCTGTGCATATATGTGCTTCTATATATGTGTGTATATGCACACACACGAGTAGTATATACATGTGTGTATATATATGCTTGTTTACATATATATATACATAGATATACATGTGTATATATGTATATATATGCGTATATGTATATATGTGGGTACGTACAAATTTGACGTTGACTTTTCGTTGGATGTGTTTCTTCGGTGCAGTACCTGCAAGCGCATCTGCGTACAACCACTTGCATGTAATCGAAAATATTCTTCTCACTATTCGTATGTATAATCTTAGCGACACATCATCTTCCTCTCTTTTACCCTCTCTCTCCATATATATATATATATATATATGGACACAAGGGGGCACTGCTGCAGAACAGATTGTATTCATTTGCGTACGTATATATATATAGAGAGAGAGAGGCTGTGTATGTATGTGCACAGTGTACGTATGCCTCCACATCTCTATATTCGCATCAACATCCATACTATAATATGTAAGTATATATATACATACATATATTATATATATATATATGTACATATGTATGTGTGTGTGTAGCGTTACGTAGATGCCGGGAGCGTTTACGTATATATTGGGTAGATATATAAACGGGCACCACACAGCACCACAGACGTACCTCTCTATATCTCTACATATATTTTCGATCACTTGTCTCTGTATGTTACACATGTATACATAAATATATATATATATGTGGATGGATATACACGTTTGTGTATATATATGCAGATATACGTACACATATATGTGTATGTATATATATGTGTGTATATATGCATATGCGTATATATATATGCATTTGTATACGCGTATATATATATATGTATGTGTATGGATACATGCATCTTTGTGTATATAAATATGTAGATATACGTACATCTGTTTATATATACGTGTATGTGTATACATGTGTACATGCGCGTGTATGTATGTGTAGGCATGTATGGATATATGCACTGGTGTATATATATGTAGATATACGCACATCTATATACATACATATATATATATATATGTACATGTGAAGGCAGACGTATTTAGGTCTGCGGCTTTCTGTCGAATCAGCGGAGGGGCCTCTGTCTCGGCCTGGGTTTTTTTTGCTTGTCAAACATTTCTACTCCAAGATGCACATATATATGTGAGCAAATACATGGACGCCGGCCGAAACATATGTGTATACATTTCTCTCTAAGTGTTGCTGCTATTACTTTCATGTCGAATATACACACGTGTCAAGTGAGCCCGGTGTTCTAACCGTTTTTGCTTCACACGTCCGTCCTGGGAATTTTTTTTCACGCGCATGATCCTATTGACTTTCATCTGCTTGAAAGTCAGAATGAGCTGCTGTTGCTGTTGCTGCTGCTATTTATCCGCGACTGGGTTTGCTGCTTCTGCTTCTTTCACTGCGACTCCTCCTGTCGCTGCTGTATACCCTGCTGCTGCTACTACTGGTGCTGTTGCTATCACTGGTGCTGTTGCTGCTGTTGGTGCTGGTGCTGCTACTGCTGCTGCTGCTGTTGCTGCTGCTGCTGTTGGTGCTGCTGCTGCTGTTGCTGTTGGTGCTGCTGCTGCTGTTGCTGTTGGTGCTGCCGCTCTTGTTGCTGTTGCTGCTGCGACTGCTGCTTCTGCGATTGCCATGGCGGGAAGGGCTGCGGTCGCTGCTGATGTGACTACTATCACTCCTGCCGCTGCTGCTTCTATTGCTGCTGCTGTTACGGGTCCTGTTGGTGCTGCTGCTGCTCTTGCTGCTGTTGTTGCTGCTGCTGCTACAGAACTTTCTCTGATGGCCCCGCTGGCGAATGCGTCTGCATTTCTGTTTACTTTTCTAACGGAGTCATACCTTGGCACAGCGTCTTTTTCGTTGCGTAAGAACCGGCACCTTTGTTTCTCCTGCTGCTGCTGCTGGTGCTCGAGTCCCTGCTGTTGCTCTTCCTGCTGTCGCTGTTGCTGGTATTCCTGCTCTTGTCGTTGCTGTTTTTGCCGGTGCTTTTGCTGTCTCTGCTGTTGACGATGTTGCCGTGTCCCTCCACTCGGTACTGCTGCTGCTGCTGCCTTCGTTGCCTTTTCTTCTTCCGTTGCTGTTGCTGTCGCTGGTGCTGCTGTTGCTGCTGCTGCTGCGGTCTGTCTTCGCGCCGTTGCTGCTGATGACTACGGTCGGCCGCAGGCGACTGTTGGCTGCGTTGGTGGCTCTAGTTTTCTGGCGACTGCTGCTGTTGCTGCTTCTGCTTCTATCTAACTTCTTCCTCTACTAGCGCGTCCTGCTGCTTCTTGCCTGGCGAAGGTGTTGCAGCCCTCTGCAGCAGTCAAATAATGCCTGCTGTCCCACTGCTGCTGCTGCTGTTGCTGGGATAGCTAGAGAAAGAACAAGAAGCAGGAGAAGAGAAAAAGAGAAGAAGGAAGGTACTTTTGTGTGGATCTGCTGCGCACAAGTGCGGTGCTGCTGCTGTTGCTGCAACTTCCGAACTTTTCTCCTGCTGCTGCTGTTGCTGCTGGCTGCTGCGTCTCTCCGTCAAAGAAAAACTCCCTCTCGACTCTCTTTTTCACCTGACGCGCAGCCACCGGTTTTCCACCTGGTCCAAGTGGTATTTCTTCCTCGGGTCCTCTACATTCATATACATGTTAACACATATCTGTTTAAGCATATGTATACAACTGCATACGTACATTCAATATAACGCATGTATATATATGTATATATATATGTGCGTGTGTGCGTGTGTGTGTGTGTCTCTCTCTCTATCCATTTATATAGATAGATAGATTTGTGTATATATATATATATACGTATAGTTGTGCGCACATACAGGTATATGTGTGTCCTGGGCGTTGTAGCAGTTCAATGTATGGCACATATATATATGTGTATATACATGTGGCTTTTTAGCGACTACTCGTATATATATATATATATATATGCAC